>JABAYD010078871.1:0-10053 GCA_014822095.1 Diplotaxis tenuifolia | reverse complement strand
GTGAAGTGAAGAAGGTCGAGAGATCAAGAGAAGGTCACATTACTGAGATTATATACAAAGGAGCTCATAATCATTCCAAGCCTCAATCTAACCGCCGTGCAGGTATGCAAGTAGATGGAGCTGAACAACAACAAGTTGGAAGCAATGAGAACCATGTAGAAGGATCGGTTCAAGTTCAAACCGGAGGTCAGTTTGAGTCAGATGATGGTAATGGTGGTGTGTTAATGGTCGATGCTTCATCAACATTCTCTAATGAAGAAGATGAAGATGATCAAGGGACTCATGGGACTGTTTCTTTGGGATATGATGGAGGTGGAGGAGGTGGAGAAGGAGATGAATCCGAATCTAAAAGAAGGTTTTCTCCATCTTCTTTAAACATAGAGTCATCAATCCAAACATGTAGCTGTTCTGACTTTGTTGTTTTTTAGGAAACTTGAAGCTTACGCAATGGAAATGAGTGGAGCAACAAGAGCTACACGTGAGCCAAGAGTAGTTGTGCAGACAACGAGTGATGTTGACATTCTTGACGATGGCTATCGTTGGAGAAAGTATGGTCAGAAAGTTGTCAAAGGCAATCCAAACCCGAGGTTCTTACAAAACTCCATAATATAAAACACATTGGTCTCTTATTGTAATAACGTGCTTTACAAGCAAGGTTGCTTTTGTAGGAGTTACTACAAATGCACAGCTCTTGGATGTACAGTGAGAAAACATGTAGAGAGAGCCTCTCATGATTTCAAATCCGTTATAACCACTTACGAAGGCAAACATGACCACGACGTCCCGGCCGCACGTAACAGTAGCCACGGTGGCGGTGGAAACGCTAACAGCGGCGTTTCAGCCGCTCAAAACCACCATTACCAAGAGCCTCCACGTGGCAGATCCGACAGACAATTCAATCAGTCTCAGTTTGGACGTCCGTTTAGCTTCCAGCCTCATTTGGGTCCACCTTCCGGTTTTGCGTTTGGTCTAGGACAAACCGGTTTGGGTAATCTTTCGATTCCTGGTTTAGCGTTTGGTCAAGGGAAGTTACCTGGTTTGCTTCAACCGTATATGGCTCAACCGGTTGGGATGAGTGAAGCGATGATGCAGAGAGGGATGGAGCCTAAGGTTGAACCGGGTTCGGAAACAGGACAATCGGTATATAACCATATAATGAGTAGATTACCACAGATTTGAACATCTTACTCTCTTTTCTTTTGCATTTGGTTGATGCTCATAATAACTTTTAGATTTTGTCTCATTTTCTTACCTTTTTTGGTTTGAAACTTTGGGGAAGGTAAAGGCTGTTACCATTTCCATTCTTTTGTTGTTCTTTTTTTAAAATCTTCATACACTATACAAGCTAAACAAGAGCTAAAGAAAAAAAGAGAGAGGGGAAAATAGTTCTATTTAGAGAGGCAAAACAAGTGTCTTTACAGAGATCTTTGTACTAAGAATAGAAACTTGTTTAAGATACAGTTATAGATACAACACAATAAGAAAACAAATCTCACTTCCACGGCTTGTGTTGGTCTCTGAATCTCTCTTGATGCTGTCTGAGTTATAGACTCCCTCCGAGGCAAAGGGAAAAAAAGTTTTACAGGAACCAAAAGGGTATATTTTTAGAATTTGAATTGCTGGAAAGAATGTTGTTAAAAAAAAAAAAATTGCTGGAAAGAATATTTTTACATGAGCGCAGTTCTTTCCACATTTTCGTGTGTTTCTGTCATACACAGTGTTGAATTCGTGACGTCCACCATTTCGTTCATGGTGCTGCACACTGAACCAAAAAAACAAAAGAAGAATTTGACAGGTGAAACAGTCATTTTTATTTTGTCAGCAGATGAAACAGTCATTGAAATCTACATCTTCCACAGTTCCTAAGGTATCATTGATTGCAATGTTTATAAACATGGGCATATGGCTATGACCCTGCAGTCGAATACTTTCTATAGAATGTTACATAGGACGGTTGTTTTGTATGGTAAAGCCTTTACCGTAATGATAAAATTATTTAGCATTGAACAATTAATGTGAAATTATTATGGGCGATTGACTTTAGGATACACGTTGTTTGCAAATTGCAACAAAATGTTGAATTCATTTTTTTAATAAAGAAACAAAAATGTTATTTGCAAATTGCAACAGAATGCTGAATTCAATAATTTTTAATAAAAAATAAGAAATATATTTGCAAATTGCAACAGGATACATATTAAAATATTATCATTCACAAAATACCGTTTTCTTTCACAATATAAAATAAAGTGAAATTTGTTATGTTCTTCACCAAAAAAAAAAGAAGCAAAATGCGTTGGTGAGCCTAAAAATGTGTGTGGTGTGGATAATATACAAATAAATAATTATTAAATACCAACGAAGGTGTGGCCAAACAGAAAAATAAAAAAATAATAACACACCGCCACGAGAGAAGAAGAAACGATAGATTGGGATTTGGGAGGTGATCAGAGAGCACGGAAGAGACCAAATACTAATCAGTCTCTCCACGACGTTTGTTACGGCGGAGTAATAAAAAAGCAAATTTAACAACATGGCGATGAGAGACCTTGTCAACGGCGGAGCCGCCTGCGCAGTTCCCGGCTCTTCTTCCTCTTCCAACCCCCTCGGCGCTCTCACCAACGCTCTTCTCGGTTCCTCTTCCAAAACTCAGGTTAGCTTCCTGATCCAGTTCCATGTCCAAACAAGTCTACGTGTTGTATTCTCGATTCGTCTAGTGGCTGGAGCTTGAAGTCGAAGTAGATCTTATTCTCTTTATGTTTGTGGTGGTATACGTAATCTCTGACTTTTGAGTGATGATTTTGGTTTGACAGGAAAGGCTCCAGGAGATACCTAATGCCACTCCTTCAGGTCCTGGGCCACAGTTTTACTCTCAGGAGCAGCATCTTAGCTCGCTTCCTGGTTCTGAGTTAGATCAGCCTGCTCTGCAACCTGGTGCTCAGGTTAATAACACTGTGCAAAGTTTGACTCGTTTTTATAATTTAGTATTGGCACTGATTATCTTGAGTTTGTGATGGTTGTGCCATTTTTTCCCTAGGGGGCGGACTTCTTCCGTGGCTTCCGCTCTGTAGATCAGAATGGTATGGGTGCAGCTTGGGATGAGGTGCAACGTGGTGGACCCATGCCTCCTATGGGACCTATGTATGAGCCTGTCCAGCCCACCTTTGAAGGTTTCTGATCTTATTTCACTCTTACTGTGTGTGGTTTTGATGTTGAATGAATGCGGAAAGTAAAAAGCTTTAGTTGTAGGAAGAAAAGCAGTGAACGGTATAGCTTTGAAATAAGTAGTTCGGTCAAAGTTGAATCAACTTCTTCGCTATTCGTTCCTTCGAATTTTCTCAGATGGTTCATGTTTATTGGCCTGTCATTGGTTATTGCATTGTGTATTTAGAGCCGGGTACAAAAATGGATAGATATTGTGGTTTAGATGCTGAATAAATGGTAACATCTTGAAGCAGAAAGTAAACAGCTATAGCTGTGAAATAAGTAGCTCGCTCAAACTTGAATCATCTTCTTCACTATGAGTTCCTTCAAATTCTCGCAGATGGTCGTTTTGTGTTTATTGGTCTTTCATTGTTGATTGCATATGTCAAAGTAACGTGGTGTCTTGTGCTTGCTTAAAATCTGTTTTTTTTTTTTTCACATTTGCAGGACCCCCGCAGAGAGTCTTGTCAAACTTTCTGCATTCATTTGTTGAGAGTAGCCGTGGTGGCATTCCCTTTCGTCCAGCACCTGTCCCTGTGCTGGGACTGTCACAGAGTGACAAACAATGCATACGTGATCGTAGTAGCATAATGGCGCGGCATTTTTTTGCTGACAGGGGAGAAGAGTTTATCAATTCTCAGGTTTGCTGTCCGTCTGCTAGTTTCCTGTAGCTGCATCATTGTGTTTTATGCCTTCAGCTTGGGTTTTAAGGGTCAAGTGTAGTATACGATATGTGCTAACCGTTTTGGCGTTCTATTATTCATGTCGCTGCTCTTTAGCAACTAAACATCAATTCAATATTATGAGGAAGTGTAATTATGATATTCTAAGTTCAGGTCCGACCTTCTTAATCCTAATTTTGGTTTTAAAGCTTACATTTGTAGAATGAAAATGAGGGTCAGGGATTTTGTTGAGAACCACTGCTTGTTTTACTTGTTATGTCTTCCCTACTTTCAGTAAATGACTAAGCTTTTAATGTTATCTTTTTGTGTATTTTGCACCTTTCCTCAGTTTTGTTGGCTGCTTATATTGTTCTCTGTTGTTTTTGTAGGTGAATGCATTGTTGTCATCTTTAGATATCGATGATGGCATTCAAGCTAGAGGTCATATTCCTGGGAGATTTCGGGAGTTAGATGACTATTGGAATGAGTCTCAAGCTATTACGAAACCTGGTTTACATCCTGCTGATAGTTGGGCGGCCGAATTTGACCAGCATCAGCATGGGATGAATCATGGGGGTCCTGACGCATGGGTCAACTCTTTTGAGCAACAACATGGTGTGAATGGGTGGGCCACCGAGTTTGAGCAGGTACTTTTTCCTTCAATTGTTTGATATGTTCTATTTGAATGTCCACACCAGACTCATGTTTAACAAGCTTGCAGTTAGTATAATAGAATTTTGAGGACTTATATTTTTGGTTGAGTATAGGCTTTGATTTACTAGTTCCCAGGGCATAGTTGTTCAAAAGCCTGAATCTGTTGCAACTTTTTTTGTGATGTTATCAGTCATCAGTGTTTGAGTCGCGTTTATTAAACAGCACCTTAGCTTTCTCATATTTTTTAGGCTCTGAAATCGTTGGCGCTCATTTTTTTTCATTTCTTCTTGATTTTTTTGAAGGGTCAATCTCAACTGATGTCAAACCAAATGAGAAGTGCGAATATGCAAAATTTAGCTGCAATGGAACAGACTCGTAAGCTTGCCCATACACTGTCTCAGGATGACAATCCGAAATTTCAGGTTGGTGTACAATAAAGTCCATATATAAAAAGCCTTTGATTTTAGTTTCAGTAAATAAGTTTGTAGTAAAGTGTACTATTTTGTCTAGGTTGTTCTGATCCCTTATTTCCCTTGCTGAGAACTTCTGGGGCGATATTTTTGTTTGTGCCCCAGAATATATCCGAAACTTTATCACAAAAATTTCTTTTGCATTTAAGGATGTTGTGCTGAGCTGTTCTCTTGGGATTTTTCTATAAGCTTGGAAAAATGTATTTGTTGAATGCAGAATTCAAGATTCCTTCAGTTTGTTTCAAAGATGAGCCGCGGTGAACTCATTATGGATGAGAATGAGGTCAAGGCTGGACCAGCCCCTGGGGACTGGGCTACTGAATATGAACAGCAGTATCTGGGGCCGCCAAGTTGGGCTGATCAATTTGCCAACGAGAAAGTATGTACTGGTTAATAAAGTAGGTCTTTGCTTTAGTGTTTACTAGCAACTGATAGCACGCTTGCGCAAATTGATTTACTGTTATTCCTTTCTTGCATAGCTTAGCTGTTGTAGTGGATTTCCGGCATTTTCTATTTTAGAAATTCAATGTAGTGGAAAGGCGGAGCGTAGATTTCTCTGTACACTTCTTTCCAGTGAAATGGTTCTTTATTACTTAGAGGATATGATGTCTCTGACATGGTTTAGTTACAACATATTGTCTCTTTTCCTTTCGATTATAAGCATCATCTTGCATCTACCGTAAGCTTTTTATTTTGGTGCGTGTAGCTTGCACGGGGACCAGAACAGTGGGCTGATGAGTTTGCTTCCGCTAACCGACAACAAGAATCGGCTGAGGACCAATGGGTTAATGAGTTCTCGAAGTTGAATGTTGATGACTGGGTGGATGAATTTGCTGAAGGCCCCGTGGGTGGAAGTTCAGCGGATGCGTGGGCAAATGCTTATGATGAGTAAGTCCAATATTATTAATTGATCTATTATAAGCTCTCTTTTTCATTGTGCTTGTGCGTTCACAAATTTTAAGAATCAAAATGTTTAACCAACACGAGTCTTCAACTTTTAAGTCCATCTAACAAACGTCTCTTCCTCTTCAGGTTTCTGACGGAAAGAAATGCTGAAAAACAAAATAGTGGTGTCTACGTCTTCT
This sequence comes from Diplotaxis tenuifolia, assembly GCA_014822095.1. NCBI lineage: Eukaryota > Viridiplantae > Streptophyta > Magnoliopsida > Brassicales > Brassicaceae > Diplotaxis > Diplotaxis tenuifolia. The sequence continues at coordinate 3,978 of JABAYD010078871.1, read as the reverse complement.
CTGACATGAATCCTTATGTGGGTCACCCTGAACCTATGAAAGAAGGGCAGGAACTGTTTCGCAAAGGACTTCTGAGTGAAGCAGCGCTTGCTCTAGAAGCTGAGGTTATGAAAAATCCTGAGAATGCTGAAGGTTGGAGATTACTTGGGGTCACACACGCAGAGAACGATGATGATCAACAGGTTAATCAGATTAATTTGCATGAACCATTATTTACCCATGGCACATAAATAAAGAAGAAGAGGTTACTAACATCTGTTAATACTGTGGATGCAGGCAATAGCTGCAATGATGCGGGCACAGGAGGCCGATCCCTCAAATCTAGAGGTGCTTCTTGCACTTGGTGTGAGCCATACCAACGGTTAGTGCGCTTTTTTGACATTATCTTGTTGCTCAATGTGGTTACTTGCCTGTATCCATACTAATAAGTTGTCCTCTGTCAATACAGAGTTGGAGCAAGCAACTGCTTTGAAGTACTTATACGGATGGCTACGGAATCACCCCAAGTATGGATCAATCGCTCCTCCAGAGCTTGCTGATTCCCTATACCATGCTGATGTAAGTGCCATTCCTCTTGTAAGTTATCCACAGCTGAATCTCATCTCATAGCTGTATTGAAACACTATTCCTTCTCCATGTATAAACAGATTGCTAGATTATTCACTGAAGCTTCTCAGATGAATCCTGAGGACGCCGATGTGCATATAGTGTTAGGTGTTCTCTTCAATCTGTCAAGGGAATTCGATAGAGCAATTACTTCCTTCCAAACGGCTTTACAGTTAAAACCAAACGATTACTCTCTATGGAATAAGCTTGGTGCTACACAAGCCAACAGTGTTCAGAGTGCTGATGCCATATCTGCTTATCAGCAGGTAACTCTTTGATGCACAGAACTCAAAGCTTCTCCCAATCTCACTGTTTCTCTTACTGTTAACTTTCTCGTGCTCTGTTTTTCTACTGGCAGGCTCTGGATCTAAAACCTAATTATGTTCGTGCTTGGGCAAACATGGGGATCAGTTACGCAAACCAGGTTCGAGTTCTTGTTAACTTGTATCAGAAGCAAATGTTTGATGAATGTTTTGGACTGAAACTAATTTGAATTTGGTATGTTGTTGTGTAATATATCTAATTGCAACAGGGGATGTACAAAGAATCAATACCTTATTATGTTCGTGCCCTTGCAATGAATCCTAAGGCTGATAACGCTTGGCAGTACTTGAGGCTATCGTTAAGGTATGTATTAAAAAGCTTGTGAACAATAAAAATCTATCAATGTGGTTTGAAACTTTTTTAAAAAATTTTGTTAAACTTTCTGTAGCTGTGCGTCAAGACATGACCTAATCGAAGCTTGTGAGGCAAGGAATCTCGATCTCTTGCAGAAAGAGTTCCCGCTTTGAGTAGAGAAGCTAGGCGATTCAAACCCTTGAGAGTCCGAGTGGTCCTTAGTCCTTACCTGTTAAACGATTGATTTCTTCTTCTACGGGAACTTGAAATTATAGAAAAAAGATCAATATTACATTCGTAATGTTGTAGATATACCAATACATGATGTATGTAGAGGTAATTGTATTACAATGCCGATAATAAATGCTTCAAGAGCATATCATTTCCAGTTTTTGTGGTGTCACGTTTCAAGAGCATATCAAATCAGGCATCCAAAGAATGTTATATACTTATATATGTATCCTTTACAGAATTTTACTGAGAAATAAATAAAATGTGGGATGTTAAGTATCTCATATGTCATTCCATTCGAATCCAATGTAATGTTTAGTATGAACATTTGAGAAAAATGAACATTTGAGAACATTTCTATCATAATTGCGCTGTTTACTGATTCATGAAAAAATAGCATACAAAGTGACTACTTCCCATAACGCCAATTAAAAGGTAAAATGATTAAATCACTTTAGACATTAAATCTTTACCCTAACGCCACCCTTTAAATAACAAACCATAGACTTTAATCATTATACTCAAACCCCAATATATAATGAAAATCTTTTAAAATTAATAATTAATTAATGTTACCTTTTATTTATTTTTCTCTTATGTTCTATTTTTGAAACAGAAAATGCTTTTGTGCTATTTTATAGATCCTCTATGCATAGGATCTCTCTTATCCTAAAAGACCATAACGATCATCAAAAGAAGAAAGAAGGTAGGGGACCATAAACATAACGAAATAATAAGGCACATTTTCATATAAGATGTAGCCACGTAGGAGAAGCTAACAAGCTTGCCTTTTAAATGGAACCGCGGAAAGAGACGTCCACTAAATTACCGTATCCTCGACGAGTTAGCTTTTATGAAAAAATAGGGTCTCTCCAACACCACAACGATATGTCATCGTCTCAAGACCTAATACAACCACCTTTTTAATTATTACCACAACGTATATATCTATGTACGTTAACGTTCGTCAACCTTTTGAGTTAATAAAACAAACTTACAAATCAAGAGCATACACTAAAAGATGCTTTAAAATCCGTGTGGCCATTCTTTCTGTTAATTTGCAAAATTTCTTGTACAGTACTCTTCTATAAAACTGTAGATTTTTATGTGTTATCACAATTTTCAGACCAAACTTTCACCAGATTGACCAGCCGAACCGATTGTGTACAGCCTAACGAAAGTAGCTGTCGCAATATAGCCCAATAAAACGATAACTAGTAGAGTAGTGTTACAGTATGGTTCTGAGTCTTCTGACTAACTCATCACGTGCTTCGTAGGGTTCTAACTATCTAACACTCTATAGCCATCGCAGTCTCACTCTATACCTATAGCTAATAGCTACAGTTCTTATTATCTTGTTGATTTTTCTTTTATTATCTTGTTAATTTCCTTACATTCAGTATAAACATTTGTTACTTTAGTGACCGATGGATTTTTTTTAGCATGCAGGTAAGTCACATACACATAAAAATAGAATATAGTTTTCATGTAAGTGATCTCGCTTGAGGAATGCGGATATATATTTGTTGAAGACTTTATGTAGTGTCAATGATAGAAAAGGAATTTGGTTTTGAACTAATACTGTATTATATACATCTCTATTACTCTATAATAGAAAGAGAACTAGAAATCTAAAATATTTATTGGTTCTTATGTCACATGCGCTGTAAAGTGATTGAAAGTGTCCCTTTTATATAGAAGTTTCATGGTTTGATGAGGTCTAATTATATGGGGATGTTGTTACTATATACCAAGGTTGGAGATATGGCCGCAATATGATGGACCAATCAAATTATAACTGGAAACATGTATATACATTGGCTCAGTATAAATATAAAATGTTGTCTACGTGGCTAAGTTTCATTTGATGCAAGAATTTGGAACACTATCCCCTCATGGTACCAGAGTAGGACATATACTATTCCATAACTTATAGCATTTTATTTCAAATGATATTTTCGGTTCAAATTAGTTGATAAATTAGTTTCAGTTTCCGGTCCCCCCCCCCCTCACCTCTCGGCAATTAGTGTTAGCTGAAAGACACATTTATATAGAATAGTATAAACAGTATACTTTGGTTAGATTTGAGTTCAACTTGTGTTTTTTTTTATTTACTTAAAAGTTCAACTACTGTTAGTCTGAAAGAGTTAATTTTTCTTAGTTTCGCGGTTCATGTTAATTCGATTATTTTCAGTGCTATTTCATAAAATATAAAAGAATTCAAGAATTAATATTGTGTAAATTTGATGCTTAGCTATTTTCTTAATTTTGGCTTCTGTAGTGAGTATATTCATAATCAGAAATTAAGGCAGAAACTAAAAACAATTGTACAAACCTAGACATTTTATTTCATTTAACTAATTTCAATAGACCAATCACCTGCGTGTCTAACCCATTAGGCATAGGTGGTCATTGACTGAACGATCAATTCAAAGAGCAATATCGGTTTCAAGAGTTATAGGATGTAGTGATAGACTGGTAGTTATGAAATGGTACAGCCAGAGTGCCAGGCGAGACTTGTTA
>JABAYD010078868.1:0-11914 GCA_014822095.1 Diplotaxis tenuifolia | reverse complement strand
ATACCCATTGGACATGGACAGCCCATTTGACATCCCGTATACATTTTAAGGAATTTGGGCCGAAATTATTATTGGGTCTATTTGCAGATCTCTCTTTATGCAATTTGGGCCTTTTTATAAGGTTTTATTAATTTATTTATTTATTTATTGCTCAATATACTTAAAATGTTATCTTCGTACTATAATTAATCACATAATAATTTATTCAGAGCTTAGTATCATATTTTCCTAACAAATAAAAAGTGTATACAAAATACAAAATAAAATTCTCATCATAACAAAATTAACTGAAAGAATAAATATCACTTTAAAAACCTTCACAACATCAATCCAAATATTATAATATAATAATCTATAAAAATACTATAAAAATATGACAGTTTTTAGTTTGCAAAAAATAAAAACATGAAATAATATATTCGCTAATTATATGTTTAATTTTAAACGAAAACAAATCCGCGGGTCAAAATCTCGTTTTTAATTAAAGTCTGAAGTGGATTATATATAGGTCACCGAGTGTAACAGGTCATCATGTTTAATAATTCAACTGCGGTTCTGTTTGGATATGAACTGAATAAAACTAAAGACAGTTATATAATTATTTTAGTAACACAAATATGTTGATCGAAATTAAAAGATAGTACTTAGTAACATTTAACATTTTTACCCAAAATCAAACCCCGGGCTTTGAAACAGTGCGTCAAGATCTAGCTGTATTATAAAGAAGAAAAACTTGTATATATGCAAAATAGCATTCTTTGTATCTTCCAGGTGAATGAGCCACAAGCAGGGAGATCCAAACCAGCAGCTTCAAATCAATCTTAGCTTTCTTCGGATTGATTTTCAAAATCTGTTTGTTTGTTTCTTACCGTTAAAGATGGTAGAGAAATAGAACGGTTAAATTTGTTCCCTAAGAGCAAAGATAGAGAACATATGATGAAAGAAGTTATAAAACTGACCGGGAAGGGTGGTGGTTTTGGGGTGCGGGGGGGATTTGAAGCTGTTTTGTATAACATTGGTGTGAGATGTATTAACATTGAGCATCTCCAATCATGTGGATGAAATCACCAGCAACGACAACATCGTCTGTCACCCAGCCACCACAAATACATTCAAGTTACTCAACATTAGCTCTTATTTGTAATGTTAAAACTGGATTTATGTACACATACCGCAAACATGAGCGATGATGCCATGTCAAGAGAGCGTATGCTGAGACTTGCTTCAGTTGAGCTCTGATAGGTTTGACAGGAAAGTTCACCATTCACTATCCAAAGAAGGATAACCCCAACCTGGCATCGGATGTCTCCAGTGGAGTCCAGACAAGAACGGGTGGTGGTTCCCATCTTCTCCTTTGGCATTCACTCCGAAACTGGAAGACAAATTATATTAGTTTCAATAAGCCAACATGCTTTCTAACTCTGCTGTTCCTGTGATACTTGCCTGTCAAGATATTCTTTAGCCTTCTTCATCACTGTCCCATGTATGATTAATGCCCTTTTCCTTAAAATTGTTAGAGCTATAAAAAAAGAAAAACATCATCTTCACCCCGTGTGGTCTCTTTTGCTTTTACCTTGGGATTGATTGGTTGATGAGTTGTAGGATTTCCTCTACAACGCCAAGCCACAAAAATTTTCCGCAAGACAAAGGTTAATAAAATTTATAACTGAAGATGGAAACACTAAGAGAATGGATACAGGATAAAGAAGCCATGCCTTAAATGATTGGATTGAACGGCAACTTTAAAAGAACCATGTTTATAAGAATTTCACAGTCGACTACAGGGAATAAGGTACTAACAAAGATGCAACTCAGTTCAACTGACAGCCAAATTTAGAGAAACATAGTACTACTATCATCCTACCCCCAATTAAATATAGTATTTTGAACAAGTCTCAAGGTCTAGAGTCTCATAAAAAAGAAAACAGAAATTATTGTTGAGGTCTACAACAGCAAACCTTAACCAACTCGCCACCTCCAATGGCTACGAAAAATATATATATATATATATATATATCCTCTTCTGCCAGCCTAAGTCCCTGCCTATATGGTTACTATACCCTCTAACAAGACGCCTACCAAGTGCCTCTCACCTATCACGATCCATACACAAAGCAGCATCTTGAAACCAAATGTGAGAATATTGTTCATTCACTTGTTTAATTAAGAAACATAAGCTTGCATTGTCGGTACTTACTTTCAAAACAATCACCGATGAAATGATGTATTAGACATGACTGATTTGGTGCTTTATTTATTTGGCAAAGCAAACGATGTAACTAAGTTAACAATTGTGATAGTTTGAAAGAAATAGCAAGGATCCAAAATAAAACTTGAAACAAAATGTGAGATGCTTCCAACAGAATCAATATAAAAAAAACAAAACCTAAATAAAGAGAAGTCCTTTTGGGTGGTGACTTTCAACACAAATGAAAGTTACGAGACTAGAGTTCTTAGAATAATAAATCTAATGACCTGGTTGGTAAGATTCAACGATCTTTGTGAAAATATTATGAACGATAAGGCTCTTTCGCGAGTTGTACTTGAATTCTTCAAGCTGCAATTCCTCCTCAAACCTCTTCTTATCCTCTGATGAAAGCCTACTCCAACCTTTTTTAGCAATAGCATCATGGATACCAAAACAAGTTACTGAATCCACACCAGAAACAGACTCCGGCGTTGTCGGCTCAAGTCTCTTGGCAGCAACGATTTCATTATCTCCCCAAACAAACTTTGACAAACGAAACGCCTCACGTTCGTGAGATTGAGATTTAGGAAACACCAGTGCTTCTCCTTTCTTCTTCTCTTTTCCAAGATTTCTGTCATATTTCTTCTTCAAAGACCTGATCTTCTCATAGAACTGGGTTTTAGTAACCTTGAAGCTAAAAGAATCCTCCAAGCGCTCATACAAAGATTTCTTGTCGTAAAAAGGGCTTGAACCTTTTTCGTGTTCGTAGTCAATAAGCCCTTGTAAGACCAGAATCTCGTCTTCATCTGTCCATATTTTTTGGAAATAGTTTTTCTTGGTCTCTTCTACATCATCGTTTCTCTTGACCTTCTTGGCTCTTCTTTTGTCTGTCTCACTAGATCTCTTCTTGGAGGAAGCTTCAACTTTGCCGGTGGAATGTTTCACAACTGGATTCGTGACAGGGGATTCAGCGACGGGCTCAGTTTCGGGTTCAGAATCGCTTTCATCTTCTTCTGGCGAGGAAGGTTCAGTGGGGATAGGTTTCGCAAGAGAATAAGTTTCTACTTCTGGCTCCTTGGTTTCGGGTTCACAATCGGTTTCTTCTTCTTCCGAGGAAGAGGCATCTTCTTCTACACTCTTCTGTTGGTCGTCTTCTCTTGAAACCCTTCTCCCTTCTTCTCCTTCATCTGTCTCACTCTTGGAAGTTTCAACTTTGTTAGAATCTACGGCCGGCTCGGTTTCAGATTCCGAGTCGGTTTCTTCTTCTGAGAAAGAGGCATCTTCTTCTACACTCTTCGTGTGGTTGTCTTCTCTTGAAATTCTCTTCGCTTCTTCTCCTTCATCTGTCACACTCCTAGAATTTCCGACCTTGTTGGAATCCACGAGAGGTGGATTGGCGACCCTGGACGAAGAGTTCACCGTGGTCAAAGTTTCAACCTTTTTGGAATCTACGGTCGGTTCGGTTTTGGTTTTGGATTCAGTATCCGTTTCCACTTCTTCCGATGAGGAAGAGTTTTCAACGGAATCTTCGTCGTTGGAAGATGCAGTCGGCTGATTTTTGAGAAGTTCGACGGCCATAGCTCTTTTTCTTATTATTTTTTTCTAGGGTTGTTTAGAGGTGTGAGTGAATGAGTTTTGGCTTGCGTCTCCTTTTTTTATAGGAAATTAAATGTCCCTTGGTTTTCTATTGTATTTTTAAATAAAATTTTCAAAGTTTTGGGTCAATGATTTTTGTTTTCTGAAAATTATGTTTTCCAAAAACTTGATGGGGGTGATTTACGGAGAAAACCCAAACGTTTCCTTTCTTCCTTGGAAACATTTATAATTAATTTTGTGACATCAATGTTCTCCCAAGAGAGGGTCAATAAAATGACCTTGACAATTTCCATGCAAGTACATGCACCTCCCAAGAACTCAGGCAACTCGTTATTAAGACCCGTTTTGGACATAAGCATAAAGCAGTACTGAAGCTCCATATAAGACTCAAACAAAATTATTCAAAGTATCAGAAAGTTACTTGACATCAATCACTTGAAGCACTTGTTACAATGGACAAAAGTGAATCCCATATAGCTCACAACAAGTATATTTAAATAAAAATATCATTTTGATGATTTTATACATGAATTCTACAATATTATTTTGGGTCTATAAAGGCTCTTCCACTGTATTCCATAGCAGCCTAAAAGTTGCACAAAATCATAAAAGATTTTTTAATTAAACCCTACATGTGAGCAAACAAAGGATAGCTACAAAATAAAAATCTTGTACTCACAAATGAAAGAACCTTTCACTCAAACCGATGCTAACTGATCGAATAAACCATGCTTCACCACAAATTAAAACAGAGGAAGCTTAAGCCAATGCAAAGCCAACGCCGACTTCTACTAAACCTTCTTCAAAGGGACTTAAGAAATACATCGAACTTCCCCTTTTTTCCTCGAGAAGCTTTACCTTAACACCAGCCTATGGCTACACTTTATCACTGAAGACTAATTCTTTTGCAAAGAAACTTCAGTTGACATCATGAAGGTCATTATGATCAAAAGCCAACATAATTGAGATTAAAACGACTATGGACACATATCCTAACACATCGGAAATTTCAATTCGCTACGGAAATAGTAACCCGCTGACGGAAACAAAGATCTCTTCATCAGTCTGAAGGATTTGAATTTGTGAAGAAGGAAGCGATGAGAGAACCTTTCCCTCGCTAGAGGAAGAGAGAGAGAGAGAGAGAGAAAACAATTTAAACTCAATGTGTAAACTTCCAATATTCAGTTTTGACAAGACATTTATGATCAATGTGTAAACTCTTTTACATAATCATACAACACCCTCACCTCTAATAAAACAACATTATAAGGGAAAATAAACATGTAGAAACCAAAGAATAATAATCAAATCTATTTCAAAATGAGGCTTAAAAAAAAGAAATTATCCAACACCCACATGACCCCAAATTCTTCTCCACGTTCATGACTCGTACCTTGCTAGGCTCGCCCTCTTTTTAACAAATGTTTTGATTCAAATTCATACCTCAATGCTACACTTTTGAACTCAATCCTCAAACATAGCATATTTCGAGCTAATACACACGCTCTTCTTACCCAAACGGGTTTCCTCCTGATGGGAAGGAAGGTGGGTTCGAAGAATTTGCGGCAAATGGGCTTCCAAAATTTTGATATGTTTGTTGAGAGTCATACGAAGCGCCCATGTTTCCAATTGGGCGTAAACTGCTACAAAAACAGACAGTTACTACAACAGATGTTTTACACTACCAAGAATCACAGACGCAGCAGATGTATGTTGTAATCATTAATTGAAACAAAGATTATGGTTTATCTGAATCAAAAGGTCATACCTAGGTGGCATGCTTCCTGGTATTTGAGGAGATATGTACCCTGCAAAATTGGGAACAGAGATAGTTTCATCAAACATTTCGTAAGAGCCAACGCATTATTCAATAGCAGAGACAAGTAAAGCAAAGAAAATGAAGATAGTGATGCTTTACTTGGTGGCATTGCAGAAGGATGTCCTGAGACTCGAGGGGGTATACTGAAATGATTGTGTACTCCTTGCGAAGGCATCATATCAGAAGGAGGCAATGCACCTTGCAGAGGCGCCATGGAAGGGAACATGGTTTCCTGTACCATTTTCACATCACTTAATACGTAACAACCTATCGAGCAAAGGGAAATTGTTTAACCAATTAACTCATAAGCTACTTTTTCGTAAACCTTTTATTAATTCTCAAATCACGCGAAATATCTCCGTGCTGCGAACTAATTTCCAAAACATGTTTTGCTTTCACACAAAAAAAAAAAACTATTCTCGATAAGTCAAACAAGCTAGAGGACATACTGGTTGTGTGTCGGACGGCGACTCAGAGCTGAAATCAAAAGGGTTTATTGACTTGGCTGGCTGGGGAACATTCTGAAAAGGCTGTTACAGGAAAGATATCGTACTTAATCACGAGAAAGCAACAAGCTGCAATGTCACTGACGCTCAGATTCATTATGGAATTATATTTTTGTTTCAGGAAAACTATTACCATGGTGTTATTATATTGCTGCATGCCATAGGGCATGCCATAGTGCATGCCATGAGGTGGACCAGCTTGCCACCCAGGCGCTGCTGCATGGTATGACTGGTAGGTAGCAGTGAATAAATCCTGCATGACGACATTACATTAACAGACGCAAATTTGTAAAATAGAGAAATCTTTACAGGAAAAAAAAAATAGATACCGCAGGTAATTCTGTTCTTCCGGGTGGTTTAACGTCAGAAGGAACTACTTGAAGAGGATGCAATGATGGTGCACTCATCGACCTTTGCACATTAGATGAAAGTCCTGTGTTCCATGGCTGTAACAAAAACAAAATCCGATAACCATAACATTTCCGAAGCAGAACCGTTGTTCAATTCTTTTTGAAACCATGCAGTGAACTGCCCACCTGTTCATTTGAATGTCCATTTGGAGGTGGTGTAAAGATTTGTGACATGGAATGACCAAGCTGCGCTGGTCCACTAGACAGTGTAGGTGTCTGAACTGGCACAGATGAAGGCGCTGCCAACTGAGAGAGAAGTGAATCTACAGTGTTGTCACTGGGTGGTGGCTGAGATGCATTGAAACTAGGGTCACTGGGCGCCGCATCGAAAGATGCCCAATTATCATTACTTGCACTTGTTGGCTGGGCAGCAGGTTGATGTGTGGCCGATATTGGTGCTTGTACCGCAGTGGATGGAGCAGGAGGTTCGGGATCAGCATCGAAATCAATCAAGCTCATAGCAGTCTCCAGCTTCACTTCCGGTGGATTCACATTTGGGGTGGTTAAACTACTCGACGATGAAGTGGGCTAAAATTAGAGAAACAGAAAACATCAGGATTGTCTCTTTCCACTCTAAAGAAAATATGCCATTTTATTTTCTTTAACAAGACAATGATAAAGCCAAACCTTAGCATTAGCTGAAGCATCGCTATTTTGGTTGACTTGGGGCTTTGGAGGTTCTATCACGCGAAGAGGAATAACACTGTCACCCAAAATTTCCCTGACGGGTCGAGCTATAGGAGGGCTAGCTGAGCCCGAGTCTTTTACTTGTTGCTCAGGTAAATGTGACTCTTCTTCAGGTTTCTTTCTTCCCCCAAATCTATCCTCTCTGCGCCAATCATTCACAACCTCAGGACGAGAAGGGCTATTTCTGTTACCTTGCTTGAACCCTGGACTCCTCCCACCAGGACTTGATCTGTCACTGTAACGACGGTCATATGCATCTTCATATTGCGGACTTCGAGACCCACTAGAACTTCGCGTCTCACTATCGCCCTGCAGAATAGAAAAAATTACAATTCTCTGAGTGGGGACCGTCAGGCCTTAGTCCAAAGTAAAGTGAGACATTGTTCTTCTCACCATCGGTCCTCTTGGAGGCCTGTCATCATTCTTTTCATTCGTGTATCTTTTATTTACATAGACCTGTCTGATGAAGTCTCTTAACCGCTCTACATTACTGGACAGGTCAAAATAACAATCAGTCACATGATCCATATCTCTATAACAAGAAGAGGAGATTATGATACCTTCCATCAGGCGCTGACTGCCTCTGTGGATCCAGTCCTTTAAAATAAATATCCTTAGCATGCTGTTACAGAACATAAAATGTAAAGAGATCTTTGATCGAAACCAAAACAAATTATAGATGCGAAATCAATGATAACAAGAGAATGATTGACTTGCTTTTACCTGATTGCCACCTTCTTTAAGAGCAGAGACTTCTTGGGAAGTAAATTTTGCCATTGAAATCGATTTAACACGATGAGTAAACTCACGGCTGAGACAATGACATGCATACATATCAATCAACTACACAAGAATTGGAGATGAAAAAAAAATGAGGTGTGGAATCTAAGATCTTACTGTATTCCACTGCAGTTGGTACAAACGAAAGTCCAGAAAGTAGTGCAAACATATTGTGGTCCCTAACAAAAACATACAAGTTAATTGTCTCAAACTTTTCTTTGTAATGAAGACAGTACGAAAGACGAGCAAACAAACTTACAAGGCTGTTGCAGTTTATACACCTCTTGTTATCAGGAAGTTTGAGAAGACTCCTAATAATCCGCTCGTTCTTTTCGTCTTCTTTCACTCCACCAGCCATCTGCAATCAATAAAACTCAATTTTGATCATCGACGAAGTTAACACTGACCATTTGCATATTCGACTGAAATTAATGAACCCAGGAACCGTCCACGCTATTCCCACTTTAAAAATCATCAATAATGCCGAAAATTGGAGATTTATTCCCTGGATCTTAACAAAAGTAAAGCATAAACACCAGATTTGATACTAACTTCTACTTCAGTTTACCACTTAAATCTTAGATAATTGATTACGCTTTGGATCTAGAAAATACAGCAGAAATCGTGAGAGAATCTGGAGGTGCACGAACCTGAGAAGCTAATCAAGTCAGGGATATTATACTTTTCACTTTTGACGATGATGCTGCTGATGATTCAACGACAACGATCTAGAAGCTTGTTGAATCAAATCGGGTAGATGGTATAGATGACTTCTTTCCAGAGAGAGAGAGAGAGAGAGAGAGAGTCTCTTCTTGTACAGCTAAGAATGGTCTGCGTTTACATAAAGCGCGTGAGCGAGAGTACAGTTGAGATTTTAAGAAACGAAATGGATGTAAAAAAAATTAACGGCGTTAGATGTGGAGTAATATGACGGCCGCTGTCTCTAGTCTTTGGTCTTGCTAGTTGATTGCTGATTGAATTTTAAATGCTTTAGAATTTTAGATGTGGAGTAAATGATTTAGAAAATTTAGAGATTTCATTGTTATTGGTATATAAATTTTAAAAATACTTTTAGAATCTCTTGTTATTGGTTTATGGACTTTTAAATTCTATGTATAGTTCTTGTCATTCAAAAATTTTAGTTTTTATTAATTTTGTAATTCTATTAAAATCTTTCGTTATTGGAATATAGATTCTTTTTGTTTTTATTCATAAGACTCAACTTTGGAAATACATTTATATATTCATAAGATTCTTAAAAGGGAAAATTTGGATAAATACCTTGACATAAGATCTTATTTTGAAAACTATCTCTTTATTCAATATTTTTTTTTGAAAAGTACGCTTTCATATTAGTAAATTCGGTGACGTGCTATTTCCCCACGAAAACTATCATATAACATTATATATTCACCAATACATCACCTCGTGCTATATCTTCCCGAACTATAAGTTATAAACCTATTTCTACCCAAATCGATAGTTCAAAATCGATTTCTCCCGGAATTAATAGTTTGGAACTTAATTACAGATAGACAATGGTTTAACCGATTTATTATTAATCAAACAATTTTAAACCAAACAAATTTCAATTTTATCAAAAAATAAGTTTTCAAAATCTTTCAAATATGAAGTTTTAAAAGTTTCATTGATGATAGTGATATGTGGAGTCTGAATAGTGAATGAACATTTCTTTTTTTTCTGGATTAATGACTTGTTTAATTGGTTTAGATTATATGGTTAGCGATAAACCAATTAAAATCATACTATGTGGATAATGAAGTTGTGAACTATCGATTCGGGGAGAAATACGTTTGTAACTTTGATTCAAGGAGATCTGGCTCGAGGTCATAGTTTGGTAGATATTTGATGCTATATGATAGTTTTTATGGAGAAATAGGTCGTTGACTCCAGTAAATTGACTAAAATATCCAAAAATATTTAATATTTAAACTAACCAAATTTAACAGAAATAAAAAATTTCTGTAAATATTTTTATAATATAATATGAAAGAGATAAATTTATATTTTTCCTCAATAGAAACACAAAAACCAAGCGATAAATTCTCCATCTTTATTTTTCGTATCATTCTTTCCTGCTTCTTTTTTGTAGCATATTCTCTTCTTTCTTCAGTTCTTCATTTGAGTACATACCTCTTTAATATGAGTTTTTGTGTTGTTTACAAGTTTGTAGTATTTCATAACTGATGACCAGCTCACTGAGATCTCAAACATTAGAATATTTAAAACTTGCATATGAACACAACTCAGTGTCAAAGCACCCCCAATGCATAGATTAAATCAATATGATACTTTTTTCACTGATGTGATACTCTTATTGATTTTTTTACACCCAGTTTCTCATCATTAGTTTATTATACCGTGCACACCTAAATTTTGGATAGATGTTTGTGGAAAAATGTATTAGCAGCAATTATATTAACTGAATTGGAGCCTTACTCTCATTGAAATAGTGCAATTACATTGACCAGAGAAGCCAAATGCGTATCCCAAATTCCAAGATGAAAAAACCTTCTCAAAAAGATGTGATACCCTTTCCTCTAAAGATATTAGACTGAAATCGGTTAGCACATGCATCCAAATACTTATTGCATGTTTTACATGAATCTGCGTACAAAGAATTGAATCGTACTAGAATAGATGTTTTCAATACATAATTGTAGCAAGAGCTTTCATAAAATTTATAAGGATTTTAAAATATTTTGTATTTTAGTTATTAAAACATGTAACTTTTAATTTCGATCTGGATAAAAATGTCATATCACATAAAGAAATTGTAATTTTCAAAAAATATAAATATAAGTGTATTTTTCAAATCATAAACTATAAATAGGGTATCTTTCAAATTATCCATTCTTAAAATTTATATAACAAAAAAACACATACATAAAATTACCTTAAAAATTGGTATTACATTTTATTGTTTATTGAAGAATAAAAAAAATTCTAACAAAATCATTAGAGACAAAATTATGAGAAAGTTCATACTTTTATATCAAAAATAAAAATATGAAAAGATCATATAAAACTTCAAAAAAAATCAACAAAGACAATGTCAAAAATATTATTAAGAAGATAAAATCATTTTAGAATCAAATAATTATACTTCATTAAAGAAAATTTTATTTTTTAAGAAAACATGTATATATTACTCTAGAAGGATTGTTACAAAAAAGTATTCTAAAAGGAAAGTTTTAGAAAAAAGTTATATATTGAAAGCTATGATTATCAATAACAATCAATACAAAATATCAATTCATAAATCTATTTAACTTTACAAAATTTCTGAACTTATAAATTCTAAAACTCCGCACAAATTTTATTTTTAATAACCCCCATAATTTTGGAAATAGGAGAAATAGCCTATATATTAATTGAGGATCTTTTATAAAGATGCAACCCCAATTTTTTGTTAATTACAAAGTGATTTTGTTTATGTGTCAATTTCCGGAATCACATTTAAAACACCATTACGCTATTTCACAAGATTACCGGTCACATGCTTAGTCTAATATTAATGTGCTCTAGAGTAATATATATATACGAAAACATTTATTCCTCAAAATAAGATTGCTTCAAACAAAAAAAACAACAACAACCGTTACGAAAATAATTTAATGATAATATGATAAAGCAAAAATGTAATATATGTTTCCGTAGCAATTCAGTTTTGGTCAAACAGAATTTGGCATCACTGCACCTAAAAGCTCCTCTGTAAGACCCCGTCCTAGTCCTTAGGACCCCAACCGAACCAAACCTTACTTAACCTAGATTTCTATGTTTGATTCCGGTTTTAAGTTCAATAGTTCTTAAGTCAATTTCAATCACATGAGGTTCCAACAATCAGAGTGAGTAAACAAGCCTAATAAGGGGCAAACGAATTGTATAGATATAAATCAGAGTAATA
>JABAYD010078864.1:0-11690 GCA_014822095.1 Diplotaxis tenuifolia | reverse complement strand
AAAGCAAATATATCCCCGCTGAATGACGAGAGTGATGTCCAAGTTGATGGTTCGTCGACAGGATCAACACCCCCACCTGATGTGGCCGCGCCACTAAGCATACCAAATAGTTATGAAGAAAATGGTAGAGTGTAATCCATGTACTGGTCTTTTAACATAAATAACTTATAAATGATTTCAACAGACCCTTTAGCATAGTACAGATTTAATTGCTTTACTTGGAGCAGGAGTTCCACAACATAGTCAACCAACTGATGGTTGTAAAGACTATGCAGAAGTGGCGAGACGAAATGAATATTTTAATCTTGAGGAGGGCAACACAGATAGTAACGCGCATATGGCAGGCGATTGCGATGTTGTTGTGGAAGACTCGAGCTCAGAGGTTGGAATCGTAAGCGGTGAGTTAATTAATCTTGGTTTTATAAATAAGTAATGCATATATTTTTAGTTCTTAACTTATCAAACCTTTTTTTTAGCAACAACTTATCATACCTATACATCACTATTATTTTCAGGGTACACACATAATAATCCAGATGTTTTAAACGTCGGAATGGTCTTCATAAACAGGGAGGAGTTCAAACAACACATGACAATCTATGCAATAAAAAACAAATTCCGGTTCTGCAACAGTCGTTCGTCTCCAGCAGTGATGGTGCTTCGTTGCTTCAGCACAACATGTAATTGGCGTGTGTATGCTGCTCAAGTGCAAAACACAAAAATGTTTGAAGTGAAGACCTTGAATCTACATCATTTTTGTTCCGTCGACGATCGCGCTGGATACCAATCACAAGCAACATATGCAATAATAGGAGGAATGATGAGAGCAAGATTTGCTGGAAGAGGGGGAGGTCCAAGACCGAGTGAGATAATACAAGCAATGGAAAGTGATCACGATGTTCATATTTCGTATTAGAAGGCTTGGAGATCAAGAGAAGTTGCTTTGGATTATGCGAAGGGATCATGCAGTGCATCTTACAACCTCTTACCAACGTACTTAGAGAAGTTGGTTGTTGCTAATTCGGGAACTATAGCGGATGTACAGACTGAATACGCATATGGAATAGGACACCGCTTTAAATATATGTTCCTTGCGTTGGGTGCCTGCATAGAAGGTTACAAAGCAATGCGGAAGGTGATAATAGTTGATGAAACACATTTAAGGGGAAAATATGCAGGTTGTCTATTAACTGCTTCTGCTCAGGACGGAAATTTCCAAGTATTTCCATTGGCAGTTGCGGTTTTGGATGGAGAAAATGATAAAGCATGGGAGTGGTTCTCCTCAAAACTAACGACTTTCATTCCAAACAATGAGGATGTGGTGATTGTTTTTGATATACATCCGTCAATTTACCACGGAGTAGCAAAGGTAAATAAGAAGTTGATATTAGTACCAACTAATCCATATTATTGCCTAACAAAGCTACACTTATAAGGTATAGATACGTATTTAGCAAACCCGATTAGTACAGAAGATTACAGGGTTTATACATTACTGACCAGATACGTTTGAAATGATAAATATTGGCAAAACACTGTCAAACACCTTAATATATCGAAAATATTGGGTATTAAGATTCACAATAGAACTTCATATCTGTAAATATTTAATATAAATTAAACTGTAATAAAGCTCAAACTTAATATTGTTACGGTTATGACGAGAGGAAACCATGTTCATATATGTGAAACCGGGTATAAGTACGTCATAGCAATAATTAATATTAAAATGGAAATAACGTTAATTAAAATATTTAACAGGCTTGGTCTATTAGAGCCCGTTAACACCTCATAAAGTAAAGCCGGTTATGAAATAAGATAAACGTATATTATCTAAATAACTACTTATAAATAGTATAGCCGGTTATGAAATAAGATTACAGGTTTTATTGATGATTAACTGGATAAGTTGTAACTGATAACTTAAGGCATATCAATTGAAAACACCTTCATTGCTAAAGGATAAATATAGGGCTATAAATTTCAAACACCTGTATTTTACCAAGTATAGGGTATTAATAGTGACAATAAAACTTCCATTAATGTAAAATTTACATGACCTAAACTGGACTATGAAAGGACAAACTTAGTATTGTTACGGTTATTACGAGAATTAACCAAATACATATATGTGAAAATCGGATATATGTATTTCATAAAAGTATGTAATAATAAATAGGAAATATGTGTAATGAAAAAGATAACGGGCTTGTTATATGAGACACCGGATATGTTGTATTTGATAAACATAATAATATGGTTAGGCAATACCTATAACATGATAATCATGGGTTTTACGACCAACCGGTAAATAAAAATAAGTAAATGTATTGTTTAATACCATGGCTAATATGATGCAGGTTTATCCACGCGGAATGCATTGTGCATGTATCCTCCACCTAAGCGAAATGTTCGTACATACTTCAAATACAAACACTTGGGTTACCTTGTCCGGAAAGCAGCTAGGGCGTTTACCTTGACAGATTTCTACACAACATTCAATGAAATAAAAAGAGTAAACGCCTCATGTGCCGACTATCTTGAAGGGATTGGATTTCCACATTGGGCGAGATCACATCTCAGGGGCGGACGTTACAACATTATGACAAGTAATGTTGCAGAAACTTGGAATGTTGTGCTACGTGAGGCTAGGGAATATCCCATTCTCCCACTAACGGAATTCATACGTACAAAACTAATGAATTGCTTCTGTACCCGAAGACAGATTAACCAACTTGGAGAGACTACCCTTACACCTAGAGTCCTTGAGATTGTCACAACTAATTTTGAAAATAGTGGGATGTTTGGTGTCAGTTCCGTAGCATATGGACAGTACGAGGTGAAAGACAAAGATGGAAAGACATTTCACATGAACATAGAAGCGAAAACATGTTCATGCTATGAATTTCAATCACTTAAGATCCCTTGCATTCATGATGGGCTGCTGCAACAAGGTTCAAAGTCCCTGTCCAGTCCTTGGTATCAGAATGGTACACTTTACGAACGTATAAGACAGCTTACGCGGCTATCATTGCACATGCTGTGGAAACAGAGAGTGTGGAAATATTGTCTACTGACGTATCTAACAATGAAATAAATGTCAATCCTCCTTCAAGTCGACGACCACCCGGAAGACCCAAAAAGAACATAATTTTATCAAGAGGAGAATATCAGGTATGTATTATTTACAGATTTACAAATACATTACTTAAAGCTTACATAACATAATCTCGATTTGTTAACAGACAAGGGTAGCAAGGAAACGCACAATGTGTAGTCGCTGTAAAAGTGTGGGTCATAACCGAGCAACTTGCAAAATGTCTATCTAGAGTAACAAGTACTGTAATGGAAAGAGATAAACCTTGGATGGTGAAGGTGTATGCAAGTTTGGTGGCAAAGTCTGTAACAGACACTCTATGTTTCATATGTATGTGTGATATATCAGTTTGTGGGATGTGGTCAGATTTATGTAATTCCCAAGGATGTGAAATAATAAATAATATCTCTTTCCAACCTGATATTGACGTAGCTAGAATATAAGCTAATTTAAATTAAGTTAAAAATGTTGTTAGCTCTACCGCTTATGTATGGATATATACATTCGAATTAAGTTAACAAATCAAGGTATAACCATAGTTAAGTATTGATATATACAGTTGGGAAACAATATTCTAAACCTACTTTATATAAAGTTTACAAATAATGTTAGATCCATCGCTTATGTATGGAAATATAATTTCCATTTAAGTTACCAAATGAAGGTATAACCATGGTAAGTATCATTATATATAGTGGGGAACAATATTCGCAGTGTATCTAATTACTAAAAATGAACTGAACTAACTTCAGATAAACATGGAATGATTGTATCACCGTTCAAATGTATAATTTAATTCATGAGTGTTAAGTGAAATGAGAGAACATTAGTCAATACAATCATATCATAATAAATGGCCAGCAGTTTTGTCGTTTTCTCATTAGGTGGATTGGAATACATAATTTTATTACATATTCCCAAAAGTACTACTTATCTGCCGGTTGATATTTTTTGTATATAATGTATAATTTCTTTCGTATGTGTTAAGTTAAGACATCAGAACATTAATCACTCCAATCAATTCAGCATAACTTCTTAAATAGGATAAACATAGTCATAAATGTATAATGATCATAAATATTTAATTTTGCCTAATCATTTATAACTTTGGTCTAAAAGAATCCTCGTATAGAAAAAGCTAAGGGGTTTAATTTTTAAGTTGTGTTTAGTTTAGTTTAACTTTTCTTTAATAGTTGACAAGTAATATAAATCGTATGATAATCTACAAATTTAAATATGTACTTATCCATTAGAGAGACCAAATGGTTGACACATATAACTAATTGTCGGTATCAATGGAATAAATAAAGATACAAGCAAATTTATTTTAAATTACGAAACTTACCGTGCAAACTGGATTAAGTCAGAGAGGAAAGTCAGATGGCATGTGTTGTCTTATCAGTAGGTACGTAGTGATTATGGTCTACTTATAGAGAGGGAGGTAGCATTTAATGAAGTGAAATGAAATTTTATCAGATATTACAAATATGGTAAAAATGACCGGATATGCCTGTTCTTTTTTGCTATAAATACAGAAAACATCTTTCTCCAGCTCCAACACAAGCATAGAAAAGTACAACTGGATAACTAAATCTGAAACATTAAGGTGATCAAAATGTCTGCGAATCTTGCCAAATTCGAAAGAACAAAAATGATGAGTACGACTCTTTCAAATTACGACCGACCTATAAAGGCAAGTTCATAATCCTATTATTATCGATTTCATTATAATTTTTCCCTCTTCATATCTTACTTATCGTTTTAATGTGTATATATTTCAACATTCTTAAGCAGGACCGCCTGGTGCGTCTAGTCAAAGGTCAATGGGCTAAATCTCAACAAGGAGTATGAAGGTTTGATGAAGACATAATGATCGGCCGTCAAGATGTACTACTCCACCCCGATGAAACCATCGATGGGGTGAAAATTCTTGTAAGAGGCGTCTTTCATCTTCATGACCAGAGCCCACTCCTCCTTACCTTTCAACTTCCACTGTGGATGCTCGAACCACAGATTGATACATGTCCTCCTCAAAACATCACCAAAACCACTGATGTTGAGTTTTTCATGACTATACATGAGAGGCATGTTCAACCTATACTCTTTTTAATTTTTGGAGTGGAGGATGTCACCAAGTATCAATTCATATTCAGAGAACCCTTCACAATCGGACGTATAATCGGACGTAGATCATTTCTTGGAGCTGAGGTGACAAAGGAAGACCACATCGCTGCAATTAAAGGTGACTTACATATGATTTGTATAGGTTCTAATGTTCATCACAATTTAATTGGTCAGCGGCGTATAATAACAAACATTATCTCTATTTATGTAGATATGGTTGGAGGACACGAATTGGTTTGCTGCGACGAAGTACTCTCTGATATGTACAATGAGGAGAAGATGGTCCTGCTGTATAGGTTTTCTTTTGAAATAGATAAAGCTAAAAACTCGGTTGACCTTAACGTCGGACCTTCAGAGGGTGAAGCAGATCACGTTGTCCCACTTGGTAACATAAGTCAATTAAGTGAACATCAGATCCCACTCCAAACTACCTTACCTGGGCTTGGACCATATGTGGGGAACATCAACTCTGGTTATGTCATTCTCCACTTGAATTCGATTCTTTAAATACTGGATTTTTCAGTCATATATTTGATTGTACGCCGTTTTGCCGTTTCAACACTGCTATATTCAAATTAATCGCGTACTGAGACAATATACTTTAATATATTAATTTTTTAGGCATAGGTTATGATCAGGGAGGTCAAGGAATTCACAACAAACCTCCTTCATCGATCTACGGTGGATGGGGTTCTGGTTCTGTACCAAACTTTCAACTCCATTGCCAACCAGCAACTTGGCCGGGGGAGGAGATAAGAACAAAATATTGGAAAATTTAATGGCGTCAGGCTACGCAGTTGAACTGCAAAGGATATATGGTGTTGAAGGTTCAGAACACGTTGGTTACCCGAACACAAATCTCAACATTGGAAGTCCATACAGTCCAAACACACATCCACTGGTTATTCATAATGATGAGTCTTCTACAGTCTCATCTACGGAGGGGAGACCGAAAAACATGTCAGAGGTTGGAATGAATATGCTGAATGTGGGAAGAGAGATCCAAGTAAGGGAGTCAAAGTTCTGTCAAGGTATGCTGCATGTAATACAAGTTTTATTATATAAATTAAATTTCAATTTGACACATTTATGTATGAAATAAGATGAGAAACCATATGTGATTGCCAAAAGACATCATTTCAAAATGTAATACAATTATCAATATATCTTACGGAAATTGATGGTCATATCCTTATAAGTTATGTTATCCTCGTAGGTGAGACGTCTGCAATGGGTGGGGAAGCACAAGGCAACATAACCAATGTTGGGGAACAAGGAGACAATGCCATTGGCCGTCCAACAACACCAATAACAGCTGGGGAAGGTAACCAAGGTGATAACCAAAACTAGAGTGGAATAACCAAGTGCTACTGTCGTATAAGTAAGGTGAATGAAGTATTAAGCGGGACTGACTTCTTTTGGGTGATCTACTATCGGCACTTATGGGTTGTCTTTTGTTGTTAAATAAACCCTAAGGACTTATGGGTTATCTTTTGTTGTAAAATAAACCCTAAGCTCTATATGAAGCCTCAAGTATGTGGAACTTAGTATCCTATGTGTTGGATATCGTCTGTTTTATTTCTGGTGCGTTTGTATAATATGATCGTATAATAAATATTATGTTTAAGGTTTTATATCTCCTCCTTTTACAATATTTTCAAACATATAATGGTTGCTAACTAATCATATATTATAAAGAAGATATTAGAGATAAAAATAAACCAAACCAAAGCGACACGTACCGTAATTAAACTCATACAATTATAACTCTATATGGTCAAAAATACGGACAGAAATAAAGCAAAACAAACATACTCGGACCGATAAAAGAGAAATCTTATTATTAATTGTGCATGGTTCATAAAACTTCAGCCCTTTAATATAACCGGAAACGTATGTTATACCATCGAATAGAAAATAAATTAAGAATTATTTCAAAAAATCCAACATAAAGTGACAAAAATTAAATTAAAAATACGTTAAACGCTAGGTTTCACTCACTTACGATTTCAAAGTATATGTACTAATTACACTAACGGAGTATTCGGTTATGTGTAACGAAAATAGGATATTTTCGGTAATATTACCATAACCGGATATGTGAGGCTAGAGTAGGATATATTTACGTTAATGTAGTAGATGCAGACATAGCCCTTATAACTAAATACTCCATGTTCACGTATAACACAAGGATAGAAGAATATGTAAGACCATCTAAATGACTTGAAAATATAGCTGCTGTTATAAGGATGATCTAGTTCCCAAACGCAATTTAATACAAATAAATAGATGGTTTTAAGTTTGAAGACTGACACGTGACTTTACAAATAAAACAACAAAGTTTCATGGAAGTTGTTATCCTCCTCATAATTTCCTACAACGGGGAATGGAATTCATAAATCACAACAGCTGCCCTTTTAGCTTCTTCCGTCATAACTGATGGGATGATCGAGTTGCATGATTCTTCACCATAGAAGGCATGGTGTTGGATTAACAAAGCGGTTGTCAGACCGGAATCTGATGGAGAGGTATTTGTTGGCACACCCTTCACTCGTTGTACAACCAATTTGCGCATTGGGGTAACTGGGAGTTTTGCTTGTCAGTCCCATTACGACCCACAGCTACATCTGCAGGAGGTATTACATGTTCGGCCTCGAGTGTATACCCCAAAGAAAACGTTGGAATCGTCGGGTTTGATTCTTCACCCTGTAAACAGGAAAGGGAAAACTATTAAAGTATAGGAATAGACAATATGTTCTATATTTAAGTAAGAGATATACGCAATCTAGGTGAGTGGGGACTTTTGCTTCACACTATTCGTTGATCCATTTATTGGAGTGTCGGTACATGCATGATCTGGAACATTCAACGGGACAGGAAGGATTGGTTGATGAGAGATCCCTTCGGATTGCTGACATAACATAGAGAACACAAATCAGTTATTCTCTCAAACCGTCGCAATAGAAGACAATAAAGCAAAGTATGATGCAATTAAATAAATTTAAACAATTTGAAGGTTGTTACATTCTTTCTACCGCTAACTTTTATATGACTATGCCCAGACGCAGTCGATAATTGAGAATTGTTGGAAGTTGGAATATTGAAGGATGGAACATATCCATGTTTGCGATTAGAACGACCATCAGACCCTTAAAACAATATAGCAAGAGTAGTGGTCACACTTTATGCAGTCCCACTTACAAACATAACCACACACAAACTAACTTTTAAGAACTATTAAATAAGGATAAATACCAAAGTATATAATGAATACAAATTATCAGAATATATTTCATATTAACCGTTAAAATGTGTCGATATTGTCAAATTTTATCTCAATCCGGTTAACCACACTTTATACGGTATATTATATAATATCGATACACCTTGCTTACGTACCTGAAACTTTGTTGCCGCACCTGGTGGGGTTGAGTACTGTGATATTTTCTGAAGAACATTCTGGATGATAGCAGCATTTACATCTGCTATACCTCTTCCTACATTGTGTGCATCGTCAACTTTGCTTCCTCCTTCTCCGTATGCAACAGGGTGTTGTGTAGAAACCGCAATATTCCCCGCCCTTAAAGAAGAAATAAGTTCATTCTTAAATGACTTCAGCATCAACTCAACAGATCCAAGCACACCCGCTTTATAACCCATAGCAGCTTCCGAGACCTCGTTCATTGATGAAATAGCATCATCAACTTTTCTCTCTATTCTCACAATTTCAAGTTTTATAACATCAACAACAACCCCTTCAATTTTAGATGCCTCACCCCCAGAAGGCCCTGATTTCTCAAACATTTTTTTGTTTTTTTTCCCCACCTTTTAACTGCTCACGCAACCGCTGAACATCTATCTTCGTTGCTCCCCCTTTGAACATACTCTTCGTGAAGATGTGATTTGCATATATGAGCTTGACAAGTTGTTCCACTTTAACATCAACGACTTCATCCTTCCACCCCAATTTCGATTCATCAACCGGATGTTCGGGATTTTGAGGTATAATACTCCTAACCATAACTTGTTACATTAAAAGTAATTATACATTAAATTATATACAATCATGCATATTGTTTTCGTAACCATAGACAATACCTCTTCTTTTCTGTCAACTTCATGAGCATGGGCAGGGTTAAGAGTCTTCTTCCTAGGCCTATGTGACGCACCCTCTGCCTCATCGTCTTCACTATCTGACTCAGAAGATGAACATGATTTTTGAACTATCTCAGTTAGTGCAGGAACAGCTTCTACGACCACAAGCTGAAGCGCTAACGCAAACCCTTGGAGAGCAATAGTATTTTGTGATAGCGATATTTCACCCCTTTTTTAATACTACACATCAGCATATCAAATGCTAGCCGACCCCAAGGGTATGCAAAGAACCCATCGATATCACGTAATAACTCAGCATATTCCTTCAGCATCTTCATCTTCAGATTGGTTGATAGCAAAACAGAAGACACAATAGCAAGACGAGCGAGTTTGATCCTCGTATTTGTATCGATAACCGACTTTTTCCCCAACATCTTAACTGCTCTACTTACCGACAACTCTTCTACATTACCAAATAGCTCAGGCCAATATAGTTTGAGGTTCAAATCTTTCTTTTTCTTCCCCACTACTTTGTTCGGCAATTCACCACATGGATGACTGGTTACAATTGCAAACTCACGTAAAGAAAACCGAATTGGTTTGCCGGCGAACCGAAACCACGCCTCATGTTTTTTCAACTTTAAGTTGCCTAGACAGTATGAATCGGGCAAATCTTCCAGAAAACGCGGGTTTCTCCGCAATATCAACAAGCTTTCCAAAAGGAGACTGTCGCAGAACCGTAATCTCCTCCTTCGTCAACGCATTAAGAATTGCGTTCATCGCCCTCGACGATTGATAGGTCAGAACCCTCAATCCCACTGGTTCTTCACCGTCGGCGAACATCATTTCCGGCAAACCGACATCGGTTTCTCCAACTTCCTCTTCAGGAAACTCGCAAATGTTAGAGGCGACCATCATCTTTTTCCGAAAACTTGATCTCCATCATTAAAAGTCACAGATCTAGAAAGATGAAAATGAAGAAACTTAAGAGAGATATGCTTTTGTTTGCAGAAATTGCGTCTCCTTACGGATAATGAAGAAACTGAAAAGAGAGGATGAGATGATGTTTTTGTTTCTTGCAAATTTACGTTTTCAAAAAAACTTTTTCATTTTTCAGTAACGTCGACTCGCGAATAGTATCGGTTCTGTCAAGCCTATAATAACCTATAAGTTTCCTATCTTCGTAGTATAATAGGGCAATTTTTGGGATTACTTAAAATTCAACAGTTCACTATCTTGTCACTTAATATCATAAGTTTCTAGGGTTTTGCACTGCATATACAAAGAGAAGATCAAAATTGGGTAACTGGATATAGTACTGTTAAACTTTTAGTAATACCGACAATAACCCTAGTATGAAAGAGATTGAAAAAATGTGTGGTCGCATATATGAGGTGCGCAATTGGTGAGACAACCGGGAAAAACAAATAAGAACAGAACTAAAGAAAGAGAGAGAGGAGACTAGACTGCTCTTCATCTTCTTCTTCTTCTCCTTTCTGCAAAACTAATTTTTGTTTCTGGAAAAAAAAAATCGCACTGTTTCCATTTTCCGTTGTGCGTTTTAACCCAAACCATAACCCTAAACTCTCTGAATCGAACGGATGTTTCTCTGATTATTCCACCGCTAACTAACTAACTCTCTTTCTTTGTTTAGATATTTACTCTCGATCGGACCTCATCGGAGTCTCTCTCAACTCTCTCTTTAACAAACCCTAATTTTTGCCCGTTGCTAATGGCGTCCGCCGCTTCTAACAACTCCACCTCTTCTTCTCCCCGTCATACGAGCGAGAATCGCGGAAGCCCTACACAATCACGCCTCCGTCCCTCTCCGTGGAGTCTTATCGTCCGCGGCGAATCAGAGCCGACGATCTCTTCCGTCGATGCTCCTTCCTCTCCTCAATCCAAGGCTCCGATTGATCCGGTAGCTTCTGCGACCGTTGCTCCACCACCTTCTCCTCTTATGACGGCGGCTGGAGACGACGGATCGGAGGATTCCGGTGCTCAGGGAAATGCAAGGAAGAAACTTGTTTGGAAAAAGCCATCTAACGGTGGTGCTTCTGAGGCTGGCCCTGTCATGGGAGCTTCGTCGTGGCCTGCCCTTTCTGAGACTACCAAAGCTCCTTCCAACAAGTCTTCCTCTGATTCGTTAAACAATCTTGGCGATGTACCTTCTTCTTCATCATCGGTAGTCCATGTTTCTCAGGTTTGATTGATTCTCATGACTTTATTGATTAGCAGGTTTTCGTTGTATTGTTTATCCGGTTGTATAGTTTATCTCCTCGACGACGATCGGAGGGTGACGGGTTTTAGCATCACCGGAGGCGAGCACAGGCTGAGGAACTACAAGTCGGTGACGACGGTTCACGGGTTCGAG
>JABAYD010078858.1:0-10128 GCA_014822095.1 Diplotaxis tenuifolia | reverse complement strand
AGTTAGTTTGAGCATGTCATGTCTTTTTAAAATTCTAAATACCCGGATCCGATCCGGACCCGATATGGAACCGAATATTATGGGTATTTTACGGGTATTAAAATTATAGACCTGAACCGACCCGAACCCGGAAAGACCCGACCCGAAACCGACCCGAAGTACCTATATGGGTCTAAATTTTCAAGACCGAACCCAAGAGGATCCGGCCCGAACCCGACCCGAGGACCCGAATGCCCAGGCCTAGTCAATATGCCTTGCCATATTATGAGTCATTTTATTCCATCCTTAATTTTTTTTTATCCTACTTTTAATGAATTGATTTGTCATAACCACTTATGCTAATCCACTTTAAACTAAACAACTGTAAAACAAAATTATACATTATGGTCGCTAACCACTGTCTAATTGGACATATTATGTTTACTAAGACCATAAATAAATTGTAAATTCATTTGAGAATAGAACATACGAATCCGGCGCGTAGCGCTGGAAAACCACTAGTGTATATATATTATATTTAGGGTTTGAGTTTATGGATAATTATTTATGGTTTAGTATTTATGAGTTGAAAATTAAGAATCAAAACTTAGTTAGTAATTTGATATTTTTACTTAGTTAGTATTTATATATTTTTGAATACATTTTTATCTTTTTAAATAATATATACCTTTTTGATAATTTTATTTTATTATTTATAATAATTATCCAGTATAACTTATGAATCTAATATTATTAATAATTAATTTAGTTTTGATTTTAATTATATAATAAATATTCATCAAATGTATAAACGATATTAATAACTCTAACTTTCAACGTGAGAGTTTGAACGCAGAAAATCATTTCGCAAATAATAACATAAATAGATATATTATGTTTTAAATTTTACTTTTTGCATGTTATTTTATGAGAAAAAGACATTTTTATAGAGTGATATATATTTTGTGGTGAAAAGTTGCTACTGAAATCTCCTTAATAGAGATCGGAGAGAGAGATTATTGTCCTTGACGAACACGAAATTTTTTGTTCTCAGATTATTTTATTAAGAATTCTTTTTATATATCTATTTGTGAAATTTGTATATCTATTTGTTTTCAACACTACAAGAAAAAGAAGTTTTTATAGCGGAGTAGGATAGCGTTTTTTTCATTTATGCTATGGTTGATATGTAATTGGGTTTATATAGCGGTTATAAAATTGTAAACGCTATCATTAGTTGAGCTGAATTTTAATAGTCATTTTACATAGCACTTTACTGCAGAAGCGCTACGAATAAGTTAGGCGGACAAAATTTTCATTTGCCCGGGTTTACCGATTTCAATTAAATCATTTTTTTTCTTTTTTGGTTCTTCCCTCTCTCTATCGAGTTCTCATCTCCCCTCTATCTCTTCGTCTCAATTATTTTCCCGTAGAAGTGGTATGACTCTAAAAAAATAATCTCTTCTAATAACACATTTAATCTCCTATTTCTATCTCGTCGTAATGGTTTTCCAGAATCTCTAAAACCCAACAACCGTTCTTCGATTCTGAATCGTAGGTACAATCTCTTCTGATTTTTTTTTTGTTTCTGATAAACCAATCGCCTGTTCCTATTTAACTGGTGACCGATTTAGGGTTGCATGTCCAATTGATTCGGTCTTTTACTCTTTTGCAGGGAGCTTTAGATTCAGATCTTCCGAGAAAGGTATATGTCGTGTATTTTTCTGGGTTTGGCTATAGCTTTTGAATTTGTTTCAGTTGAATTATATCATTGCTTTTATTTTCCAGGTCATTTAAATCAAAAGAGAAGACATTTTTATCAGGTAAAACCAAACCGATTTATATTGATTCTTCTATAAGTTGTCTTTGTGTGTTCTTGAGGCATAAATAAAGTTAGTGTTTTTTATATACATTTGGTCGGAGCTGTTGTGCGATGGATAAAGCTTGGGTCTGGTTACCAAGGTATAAATATTACTGTGTTTTGCTTATCTTTTTTTTTTTATTTCATTCACGAAACTGTGCTTCTGGATTAATTTTCATTTGTGTGCATCTAACAGGAATAGTCTCGAGTATGAGCAAAGTGCAACTGAGTTTGTTTCTTCGTCATCAAGACGATTGGGTGATCTAATTGAAATGTTCTGCCCTCGCGTTGATTGCCGCAATGTCGTCCATCAATCAAGAGAGACCGTTTTTGAGCATCTCGTCATCAGAGGGATGGATCAGAAGTACAAGAAATGTACATATTGGAGTAAACACAGGGATATAAGGCCAGATAAGACAGCTGATGTTCAGACGTCTGAAAATGAGGCTTATGAGTTGATGAGGGCATCTTTTATAGCGAGCGATGGCAAGACACCATCTGAGAAGCAGAATTCAGAGGATTTTGATGGTATTGAGAGGCCAGAAGAGGACGAGTTTAGGAAGAAGTTAGGTGATGCCGAGACTCCACTGTACCAGACATGTCAGAAATACACCAAGGTTGCTGCTATCATGGGTCTTTACCGTATAAAGGTCAAGAGTGGGATGTCAGAGAGCTATTCCGACCAGCTAATGACATTAGTTCATGACATGCTACCTCCAGATAATGTTCTATCTAAGTCTACGGATGAGATGAAGAAGTTCTTAAAGGTGTTTGGTTTTGGTTATGATGTCATCCACGCCTACAAAAATTATTGTATCCTTTATAGGAAACAATATGCGGAGTTAGTTTGCTGTCCAAGATGTAGTGAATCAAGATGGGAAGAGATAAGCACACTGGTGAGGAGAAGAAAGGAGTTCCATGTAAGGTGCTTAGGTATTTTCCCATTAAAGAGAGATTCAAGAGGATGTTTAGATCGAAACGGTTGGCTGAGGATTTGTGTTGGCACTTCAACAATCCAACTGAAGATGGATCTATGCGGCATCCTGTGGATTCTTTGACTTGGGTTCAGGCAAACGATAAGTGGCCGGAATTTTCTGCTGAAGCAAGAAACCTGAGACTAGGTCTTTCTACTGATAGGATGAATCCATTCTCGATCCAAAACACCAAGTACAGCACGTGGCCGGTTCTCCTAGTTAACTACAATATGGCGCCAACTCAGTGCATGAAAGCGGAGAACATTATGTTGACGATGTTGATACCTGGACCAATAACACCTAGCAACAACATTGACATGTATCTACAGCCCCTGATAGAGGACCTCAAGGACTTGTGGACGGAAGGTATTGAAGTTTATGATGCCTTTAAGAAGGAGAGTTTTAATTTAAGAGCTATGCTGTTGTGGAGTATCACAGACTACCCAGCTTTAGGGACATTAGCAAGATGCAAAGTTAAGGGCAAGCAAGCGTGTATTGTATGTGGGAAGGAGACACGGCATAGATGGCTTAAGTTTAGTAGGAAACATATGTATATGGGCAACATGAAGCGATTGATGTCTGGTCATCCCTACAAACGTAGAAAGGGTTGGTTTGACAACACAGTGGAGTCTGGTGTTTCAAAGAGGATTCAGAGTGGGAAAGAAATATTTGACAGCCTTAGAGGATTTAGAAATGATTTTGGAAGACCATTAGCTAAAAAGAGGAAGCGTAAAAGAGCAGAAGCAGAAGATGACGATGATGAAGCTGCAACAACTGAAGAAATCGAAGAAGAAGATGATTTATGGAGGTGGAAAAAAAAGTCTATCTTCTTTGACTTACCATTTTGGAAGGTATACGTTCTGCTTTACAATTAATTTTAACTTTCTGAATTTATATAAGCTAATTAAATTATTTCTGATATGAACTCTACATAATTGTTTCTGATATTAACTCTACATAATGTTTGCAGGAAATGGCATTGAGAGGTTTATTGCCTAAAGGACCTCGGATAGCTGTCAATTGTATCTGCAACTACTTCAACAGACATTTCCAACGAGTTATTGATCCAGAGAAGCTACTGACTCTAGAATATGAGATTGTGGAAACAATGTGCCAGTTGGAGAGATTCTTTCCACCAACACTCTTCGACATTATGTTTCACCTTCCTCTCCATCTAGCTAGAGAAGCACGCTTAGGTGGCCATGTGCACTTCAGATGGATGTATCCCTTTGAGAGGTAAATTTGTTTTTTGTCTTTGTCGTATACTTTCAATATATAGACTAACTTGTATGTTCTGGTATGTAGATATATGAAGACTCTAAAAGCATATGTCAAGAATTTTGCACGACCTGAAGCTTGTATGGCTGAAGAATATTTGTCTAGTGAATGCATTGCGTTTTGTATGGAGTTCCTTCGAAAATCTATTCCAGTACAAGAAGCAATTAATAGAAATGAAGATATTGAGGCAACTCAGAATGTCCTTGAAGGAAGACCATTACAGAAAGCTACAGAAGTAACCCTCACAGATAAGGAGAGAGATATAGCTCATCGTTATATCCTCATGAATACAGCAGTCATGGATCCGTATATTGGGCAAGTAAAACAGCAGTTAGATATATAAAGTTGTTATATTTTATACATCGTCTAACTTAATGAAAGCATGTTGCATTTGGAAGAACTGCAAGCTACTGATGAAAGATGCGCACGAAATGAAACTCTACTATGGAAATATCACACAGAAAGGTTCCCCCAGTGGATAAAGGATAAGGTAAATGAGCTTATTATATGCTTTAATCTTTACTTTTTTGTATGATTATTAACTCTGCTACACGTTTCATGTTAATTAGATACCTAATAACTCGAAGGAACATTCAAAAAGGCTAAGATGGCTTGCTTTTGGACCAAGGAATATTACTCACACATACAAGGGATACGTGGTGAATGGACATCGATACCATTCTAATGATGTAAAGCGCAATACACAGAATAGCGGGGTTGCATATGAAGCATTTTCGATGTGTCGAGCTAGTGCTAAAGATTCTAAGCAAATGGCGGACATGGTAGCTTACTATGGAGTGATAAAAGGAGATCATATTGGTGGAATACCACATGTTCCAAGTTCCTCTGTTTAAGTGTAGTTGGGCTCACAAAGGGAAATGAGTTAAAGAGGACGAAGGGTTCACACTTGTCAATCTTCATATGAACCAGTCATCATTTGCAAACGATCCATACATTCTGCCATCGCAAGCTAAACATGTCTTCTATTCTAGAGAAGATGAAAGCTCACCTTGGTATGTTGTTATGCGGGCACCACCAAGAGGATACCATGAGTTAGAGACATAAGAGAAGATCAATTTTGAACCATCAGTCCATCCAATTGAAGATATAGGATATCAATCTGATGATGAGAGTTTCTGTGTTAGGGAAGATTGTGAAGGTGTCCTTGTTGATGTTTAAATACTAAAAATTCTAGTTTTGTTTCAGGTTCTCTGCAATGATGAAATCTCAAGCTATTAATGAGTAAAACCGTCGCAGTAAGCGTCAAGCAGGTGTTGATGCGAGTCCTGTCGGGTCAGAGGTTCATAAGAAACAAAAGAAGAATGCTCTGAAGGTTAATGAAAGAGAAGAGAGTGCTGCTAAAGAATCGACTGAGGAAAAGGCGCAAGACGTAGAAGTGGATCAACATTCACCAACTGAAGTTGAAGAACCCATTCCGGCTTCTAGCAGTGGAGTGTCCAACACCTGTGACACTCAGACACAGCAATCCGAGATCAAAACGAGGAAGACAAGAGGTCTAACTAAAATGCACAAAGTGGCCAAAAATGCAAAGGACAAGGTAGATGTAGAGTTCAACTCCATAGGTGAGGATGTCGGTAGTGGATCAGTGACACTCTCCTCCTTTTTTGGTCCTCTTGTGAGGGAGCATGTGCCAGTATTGCTAGATGACTGGAGACACGTTAAAGAAACAACAAAAGACGTTTTATTGGAAGAGATTTAGGTAATTTTTATATTTTTTTCGATATTGAGTACTAGTTTAAATTGTTTTTAGTGTTTAACGTTTCAATATTTGACAGGGGAGGTTCAACTTGACAGAGGAATGGGAAAAAGATGCAGTCTTTAAGCAGATGGGTTGCTTGTGGAGGGCCTCGAAATCTAGGCTGACTTCTATAGTCCGTTCTATTAAAAACAAGGCTTAGATACAGAAAATGAAGCCTAGCAACATCCAATCTTCTTCTGCTTGGAACAATTGGGTGAAAGCTAGGTGCACCAAATATTTTAAGGTTATAGTTAATGATGCTTGATTACTTATACGATTTATTTAGATAAAAGTTATGGTATCTGATGGTTGTGTTGATAGGTACAAAGTGATAAATACAGGAGACTTAGGAAGATTCAAATTCTGCACACAACAAGCCGAAAAGGCATGAGCCACCTAGCTCATGAGATGGTATGTTTGTCTAATTTTTTGAATTTGGGAGAAAAGTAATGACTTTATTTGCACCTAAGAAAGTTACTAGAACTTTATTTGATTGAACTTGTAGAAAAGAAACAGCGATGATCCTAAGAAAGTTACTAGAACTAAGGTTTGGGTAGCAGGACATACGCATTCAGATGGGAGACCCGTGAATGAAGCACACGCTGAAACTATTGTAAGGATATTATGAATTCTTATTAGTTAAGGATCAAGACAATTTCGTAATGTCTTCGTTTTTTCTTTGCAGGAAAAGATCAAGATAATTGACAGTGAAATAGATTCTAACTCCTCGGATAACATTGGTGAAGATGCTGTGAATCAAGTTCACGGAAAAGAGAGACCATGAAGAGTTAGGGGGATGGGCAGAGGAGCCACTATTACGAAGATGGCTTACTTACAAGCTAGAGACAAATATGTCCAAAAGCTTGAAGCTACTCAAGCGGAATTAATTAGCAAGCTTGAAAAGTTGCAAAATGTTGTTATTGACTTAGCTGGCAAAAATGTAACTTTCTTATGCACTTGTCCAATTAATTGTACTTGGTGTTTCAATATGATGCTTACTTGTTTTTTGTTGTTTTAAGACACATAAAGATGATGTTTCTAGTTCTGAAAGAAGCGATGGTAGCAAGAGAGGAATAAGGTGCCAGATACTGGATTGGATTTCGACTGATGATGTGGTTGTAGGTGAAGTAGAGTACTACTCAAGTGAACCCACATATAAGATTGGTCGAATTCCTCTGGGTCCTAATGCGGCAGCTGTAATTGTCAACTCTGTAGCAGTCAAAGATGCATGTGTCTGGAGACCAACTACAAGTATTGGAACACTTGCTGAAGCTGTAGGAGTTAAAATTGCATGGCCATCCGACAAGTTAATATTGGACGATGTTATTGACTTCTCAAAACATGCTAACACTGTCGGGTCAGAGGGAAACTGAAATTTCTTGTGTTATTTTCAAAATCACATTGAAAATCGATTACTAATATAAAATACATTTGGGATGAATATTAGACTATGGATGCATCAGTAGGAAGGGTACAAATATTTGATTACTGGAATGTAGAAGATGAGTTGGTTGCTGCGGGTGTAATGTTGTCAACTGAACTTAACCAATTGGTGAACGATATTCCGCTTGGACCGAATGCTGCAGTTATAAAAGTTGAAGTAGTTGTTAAAGATTCTGCTTTCCTATGGAGACCAGCGCCTGGAATGACAAACATGGGTGATGCACTACATCAGATCATTGCTTGGCCAATTGATAGGGCACGGCTATCTGATACAACTGCTGAATCAACCAAGAAACCTAATCTGGTAAGCTTCAGATGCCAGTTATTTTGTCTTTGATATGTTGCAATTCTGTGATGTTATTGTGATTGTGTTGTGTTGGTCTTTTTTTGGTCTTTCAGAGTACTAGTAACAGCACTGGTAGTAGCAACAAAGTTGGTAAACAGAAGTGTGCTCTTTTGGACTGTCATAACTCTGGACAGACAGTAGCTTGGGGTCGTGTGTTTTCAACAGATCCATCCGACAAGATTCATTTCATCCCTTTAGGTCCCAATGCTTCTAAGGTCATGGTAGAGGTTTCCATGATGGATGATGCACGAGTGTGGAGACCCAATTCTGAAATTGAAGTCATAGGTAATGCAGTAGGGAGCACAGTGGCGTGGCCTACTGATAAGGTTGTTTTCATATGAGTGATGAGTTGTGAAATTGAGAACTTCTTAGTACTTTGTCATAATTATGAGTTTCATGTAATGTTGAACTTAAAAATGAGTGTATCTCTATTATAATAAAATTTGTATTTCTAAATCTGAAATTTATGTTTCTAAAAATAGTGAAAAATATTTATTTGTATAAAATATATTTAATTTTAAATACTGAAACGAAGCTACTTTAAAGAGTATAGAAACATAAGCACTTATATAATTGCTATGGTAATATTAACTATGGCTTTTTAAAACCGCTATGAAATACTATTTGATGGCGTTAATAAAGCGCTATTATAGAATATATATATAATAGCATTAATAAACCGCTATTGTATATTGGAATACGATAGCAGCGCGAAAAAGCGCTATCTAAATCTTCGACCTATTATAACGGGCGATGACATAGCGCTTGCAATAACGCTATCGGTTTTCAGCCGCTAAGAAAACTCTTTTTCTTGTAGTGCAAAGGTTTTTAAAGAAAGATACGTTCGGAAAACAGATCCTTTGGATCCACACAAATCTTACTCACGTCTTATGGCTGGAGAAGTATCTGCTCAGCTAGATCTCTGGTTAGAAAATGGCTAATCAAAAGAGTGAAAAACGGTCAATCCATCTCGGTATGGAATGATCCTTGGATTTCTGCTCCTCGCCTGAGGTCAACAACTCCAAAAAATCTACTTCAGGTTTTAGACAATTCTCTGAAGGTGAAACATCTCATTAACCCGGTTACTTTGTCATGGGATTTAAATTTGCTCAATGCTTTTATACATCCTGATAATGTTAAAATTATTCAAAGTCTGGCGATTAGTCGGATAGACCAGATTCCTATGGATGGACGTTTACGGATGATAAATATTCGGATATCAAATATAATCTAAGTATCCTGATAATGACAAGCACATGGTCACGTATGGATCAACTTGCAAACCATTATTAAATTATACTTGGAAACTTAAGTTTCCACCAAAATTAAGGCATTTCATTTGGCAAGCCATTAAAGTGATCACACCGGTCGCGAAAAATTTAAAGTCGGGAGATATTGATTGTGATTGCGGTGTAGCATATGTGGGGCTGAAGAAGAAACCATTAATCATGTTCTGTTCGAATGCCCCAGCTCTCCAGACGTGTGCTTTGTCAAAGATACCTTTTCCCATTGGTATATTTCCGACATCATCATTTTTCATGAATATGGATTACATGTTTTGGAGATTACCAAAGGAGCATGACTTTAGTTTGTTTTCTTGGATCTTGGGGTATATTTGGAAGAGTAGAAATAATATGATTTATTCAAATAAAAAGGAAAATTTCAGAAAATTCTTCGCATTGTAGAAGTGGAAAGTGAACTTTAGGCAGAAGCTCAACTTACAATTTCGGAAAATAAAAACACCACTTTAGTACCTGAAGATTGGTTTTCGGTAGAACAATCTAAAGTCAGTTTTGTGGATGGGGCATGGAGGGACAAAGATAAGTTCTCATGACAAGGATGGTTATGTATAATGAATGGGACCGATGAGAAGATGGTGGGGCAATGAATCTTCGAAGAAGCTTATCCGCTTTGCATGCAAAATGTGACGCCTTGATATGGGCAATAGATGTGAAGACCCTCAACTTCTCAAACATATTTTTCGCAATCGACTTTTCTCAATTGATGAAGATGGTGTGCTCACTCGACGAATGACCAGCTTTTGCTACACACTTGGAGGAATTTCGACGAAGTAAGATTTTCTTTCCTACCTTTAAGATTCAATATATTTTGAAGACACATAATCTAGTGACAGACAAGCTGGTACGCGATGTTAGGTGTTCTCTTTATGATCTGTTTTATGTTGATTTTTTGGTTTACCTTGTTGAACCAGTAGTGAATCTCATTGTCACTATTATACGTTGTTGTAAAAAAAGATATAACTGATATTAATTAGTCTTTTTAGGTGAAAAACTCTCGAGAAAAATCACTTTAGCAAATACAGTAAAACCTCTATAAATTAATAATGTTGGGACTTTGAAATTTTATTAATTTATAGAGATATTAATTTACAGAAAATTTACTTTTTTAGATTTATTTGTTTTGAAATATATTTTTAGGTATGAATATGAAAAATAATTGACTTTACGGTATATGTATTGATTAAATT
>JABAYD010078779.1:0-13695 GCA_014822095.1 Diplotaxis tenuifolia | reverse complement strand
GAAAGTTCCTTTAGGGATTAGTAGCGTTGCTGGTGCAGGGCTTGCACACACTTGGATCCATGTATTCAAAAACGCCTACATATGTCCATGTCTATATTAGAAAAGTTTCAAATACACAAATACTAATAATTACCAAAAGGAATCTAGAAATCTAATAACCTTGAAGGTGTTGGTGCGACCATCTCCCACTGCTCCATACTTAGTAATATCAAAGACCGGGTTGCCGGTAAGTACACGGCCACCACCAAGATATTCACCATTGGCTACGCAAGAACCAATTACCAAGGCCATTATAATTAATGAACCAATACTAGTGTTATTTGCCTTAGCGGCTAACATTCTTGCGTTAGCCATGGTGATAATATCTTCTTTCTTTTTTTTTGGTTTTTTGTACTTTTAAACAAGTATACACAAATTTAAAAGTGATTTGATTATGGGAGGATTCATGATGTTATATACGTTAGTGGGTATGCTATTTTTAGATTCAAATCTATTTTAGAGATAAGACAGCGCTATTTGTTAAATAAAACAAATATTTATCTAACAAACATGTGTAAAAATAGTTACAACTATTATCTTTACCACAACTGACAGGACCGTTTCTCAGCCTTGTACAGCTTCGTCTCACATACTCTCTGTACGTTCTAGCTTCTACTTCTGTTGTTCATATGATTCTTTTCTTAATGTTTCTTTAAAAAAAAAATCTATATTCAAAACCACAGGGGTTGAGTTACAACGGTGTGCAAAGCCTTTTGGGTCTTTCGCACACCATTGGTTCCATTTCTCGTGCTCTGCCTCCTCCAAGATCGATTCTATATTTGTACTCTCTTCCTTTACATGTTTCCATATAAACCAAAGGTACCACAAAAACTGAAGCGTATCGATACAATGGTATATTTGTTATTACAATGGTATATTTGTTATTACATATGTTAATATAGTTAAAGTAATTACAATGTACCAATATAAATACTGAAAATATTACCAGTATAAATACTGAAAATGCTACCCTTAAGACTACAATTAGAATTATCAACAGGGAACCTATACATGAAAATGTCTAGGGGTCCTAATCACATACCTTGTTTTTGTACAGGTTGCAACACACATTGAAGGTTGCATAGCATATATTACGGTGATAGCAGTCAAATTGAAATTGATCATTCTTTTATAGAAATAGAGTTTCAATTTTCTTTCAACTCTTGATCTAATTTGAGGTGTTTTTCTTGTACTTTTATCTTGCAGAGATAATGCATGAGAGTCGTCTTGCCGTTAACAGCACATGTATCTTAATTTTAATAAACTTTCTAACTTGAATCCTAGTGCATTGCCTGATAAGACTCTTGCTATGCTTTTTGCAGGCAAAACACTATGATTTTTTTTTAGTCGTTCAAAGAAAAATCCTAGTGCTTTGCCTGCAAAAAGCATAGCAAGAGTTTTATCAGCCACAACGGATTAGCAGACAAAAGAAGTATATGATGCAATAAAACAGAGGCACTACTCTTGAATCAAGCTCACATTGAACACAGATTATTATTATTTTTTAGCAGAAAGATGTTGCATAAGAATAAAATAAAACTTAGCCTTCTCAGTTCCCTCATTCAATATGCTCCAAGTAAAGAATCCTTTTCATAATTTCTTTTAGCTTTTCAGAATCCTTTACCTGATTGATTAACAAGCAATTAGAAGAAAACGTCAAAGAAAGAGAAATGCATATGGACTACACAAAGATTAAATTTCATTCTTGCAAGCATCTAACCTCCTTGCACGCAGACTTTACCACTTCTAAACTTTCCTTTAATTATGTTACCTGTTTAAAAAATCATCATTAACAATATGACTAATAGTAGAGTTATATAGACACTGATGAACCCCATATATACTTTTTCCTGTAATAATTCATAGATGAACATGTACTCGAATGTCTATGTCTAACTAAAAAAAAATGTTAACCATTTTAATTCTCGTCACAAATAGAGTAATTTTATTCAGAAATCTCGAATTATTATAATTAATATGTAAAATTGCTATCAAACTATTATAATAAATATAATTAAAAAGTAGTTAAAAGGTGAGAAAATTAATATAAAATTAAAAAAAAAGATTTGTATTGTACTTCTGTGATAAATGATTAAAAATAAGAAATGAAATAGTTAAAATTGAATTAAAAATAGAATGAAATCTGTAAAAATCACTTAAAAATAAATAAGTGTTATCTTATACTATTAATCATGTTTCCTAACAACTTTCATATATATATATATTATTATTCATGTTTTCAAATAATTTTCGCTTGTACTTCAATTATATTATCAATTTTAATAATATAGATATTAATAACTTATATGATTTGGATTAAACTGCATAGCTTAAAATATAGACGCATATCAAATTAAATACCCTTTTTTGTTTCTTAACAAGTACTATTAATCATTATACAACTTTTTTTATTCGTGAAACCAGTCACCACTTCTTTGTATCAGAAACCAAGGCTGCTTTACGTAGGGGATGTCAATTTGAATTTATAACATTTACAGTTTGTCAAAAGATTTAATGTAAGAGGTTCGTTATTATTTTTACTCAGGTTTCCGATGATATGATTGGTCTGAGACCAAAAGAACCAAACAAAGATATTTGGAGAAACTGCTCGAGACGGCTTTATCAAAAAAATAAGGTTGCTCGAGATGGAGACATCGACAATCTCAGTTAGCGTTGACCTTTTTATTTGTTTGTAGGTTAAGCTAATTTAAGAAACAGTGCGATTCAGGCTAGAAGCTGATGGTTTTTTACTTGTTTCTTTTGATCGGTGCTTTTGAAAAGAGCAAGTTTATTATACAGAAAATGGATGTATACACAACTCGCAGACCAAATTTCTAACCAGAAACAACCAGCAGAAGGGTCTATTATCATACATTACCGAAAATCAAGAAAAAGTAAAAAAAAAAAAAAAAACAAGCAAGGAAAAACAACATTATCAAAAGCCATTCCACTGATTATTTCACGTTGATCATTTTCCAAACTAACCCACAAAACAATGTGGAAACTTTTGATTCTTTTCTTACTTATATAAAGATTATTAATTAGACCAAAAATCTTATTTTGGACACAGCGGGAAGTTAACCCTTCCACCAAGGATAACATTGGCGTTATCACAAAGAGATCCGATCAAACCACCTGACGACGATTGATGTCCTCCTTTGCGGCCTACGAAGCTTAAGTTCACATCTTCCACGACGACTCCTTTACATGGTACCGATTTGCTGCAACTGAACGACACAAAATCTTTTGTAATCGTTGTTCCTCTTACGTTCTTGAACGACACATCGCTTATGGCAACTCTTGAATCCTACAGACACACAAAATATATAGATTTTTGTAAGCTGCTGAACGATGACGATGTTACTATCAGTTTTGGTTTTAAGATTTTCTCCCGTATATATATATGTAGACTTACTCCGCCTCTTGAACCATAGTTTTGGTCAATGATGATTGGGTTCTTGACGCCTTCCATGATAATATCTTCAAAATGAATGTCAGCAGCCTTGCTTGGAGACGAACCACCCCAACTCTTGATTCTAAGACCATTATCGGTATTTTTCATTGTGCAGTTCCTAAAGTGAATGCCGCTAACGTCCTCTTCGTTGGGGTACTTGCCAAGACTACCGACACTTAGGCCGTGTCCAGGACCACAAGTC
The DNA here is from genome assembly GCA_014822095.1 of Diplotaxis tenuifolia. NCBI lineage: Eukaryota > Viridiplantae > Streptophyta > Magnoliopsida > Brassicales > Brassicaceae > Diplotaxis > Diplotaxis tenuifolia. The sequence continues at coordinate 10,000 of JABAYD010078779.1, read as the reverse complement.
ACACGTTCAACAGTTACGTTGTTGGAACCACGACCGACCGAAACACAATCGTCTCCGGTACCTATGAAACTGTCGACGATCCTAACGTTGTCAGCATTGCTCAAATGGATACCATCGGTGTTGGGACTTTCAGCAGGGGCGATAATCTTAATGTTGTGGATGTTGACATTCACGGTTTTCACCAAGAACATGTGGAAGGCCTTTGCGTTGATCGAGCTAATGCCGCTGACTTCTAGATTTACTATGTTTCTGAATTTTAGAGACTGCATGCATGTGTACATGTGATCAGAATATATTAATGCGTAGATGATATATGTGTACACTAACTTATTATTACCGTTGGGGGAAGATTGCATTTAGCTTTTTTGCCACAACCATCAGCTGCCCATATGGCTTCACCTTTGCCGTGGAATGTGCCAGGTCCCGTAACGAGGACATTGTCGACACGCTCGAATAAGATCCATTCAGGGGTTGCGTATCCGCTTGTTGTAGCAGTGACCGTGCCTTGAACCTCGACCGTCACTTTGCTCTTGCATGGACCGGCGAAAATAATTGGACCAGCCAAGAAAGTTCCTTTAGGGATTAGTAGCGTTGCTGGTACAGGGCTTGCACACACTTGGATCCATGTATTCAAAAACGCCTGCATATGTGTGCATGTCTATGTTAGAAAAGTTCCAATTTCCAAATACACAAATACTAATAATTACCAAAAAGAATCTAGAAATCTAATAACCTTGAAGGTGTTGGTGCGACCATCTCCCACTGCTCCATACTTAGTAATATCAAAGACTGGGTTGCCGGTAAGTACACGGCCACCACCAAGATATTCACCACTGGCTACGCAAGAACCAATTACCAAGGCCATTATAATTAATGAACCAATACTAGTGTTATTTGCCTTAGCGGCTAACATTCTTGCGCTAGCCATGGTGATAATATCTTTTAAATTTTTTTGGTTTTTTGTACTTTTAAACAAGTATACACAAATTTAAAAGTGATTTGATTATGGGAGGATCCATGATGTTATATAGGTTAGTGGGTATGCTATTTTTAGATTCAAATCTATTTTTAAGAGTGTGTGGTTTCATCTTCTTTTGCGGATGTTTGACCTCCCAATGTTAGGTAGTAACAACGATTTAATTTCACGGTAAGTTTTGCATATGAGAGAAACCGAAACTTACTATTTTCTAAGTGTTAAATCTGTTATCAACAGAAAAAAAAAAATACAAGTTGTAATGTTTTCAATATGATATCATTACTGTTAAGTAAATACCATAGTCTCGAAGGATTTCTTTGTAAATACTTAGTATTGTGAATAACCCTACATGTACATGAGGTATAAATACCTTTCACATACTCAAAAATATGATTCATTCATCTTATTCTATACTTACGCTAGCTTTTCAAACTACCGCTGCATCAAAACCAAATATGTTGATTAAGCGGTTGGAAATGTTCAGCAAAACTCAGTTAATTACCAATCTAAGATTGCAAGCAATCAATATATAGCATATGATCATCGGTAATTCACATAGTTGATGGAATCATGCCCTCTAACTTCGTGAATTCATCATTTCAGTCCGTGAAGTTTTCTGTTATCCACCACCAATACATCATGTTTGCATTATATGGTTCTATAGCAAATTCATGGTTGGCATTAAAAGAAACCTGAGGATTATGATTATGAATAAAAAGACTAGTACATCTATTTATTATCTTAGCGTAAGTGCTAGAAATATGAATGCGTTAAAACGCAGAACCACAGTAACTTGAGTGACTATTTACTTTCTGGTGGCATTCATTGCACAGTTATTATTAACCACGCAAATATCTTAAAGACTCTGGAATAAACAGTACGTACTAAAAAATGCGACTATATATATTAATGTTTTGCGAATCTAGGTCACAGTCGTCGCTTTCGGACCGTTCTGCCTTGAGATATATGGTTTTCATGACAATTAATTTTAACGTTTCTATGTAACTGACAAAAACTATGATAATTTAAGAAACGTATTAATTAATTCTAATACACGATTACTTGCTGGTGGTTATGTAATCTATCCAGAACTGTCTAATCATAATTATAGAGGCTTATTGACAATAAGTTATTGTGAAGCTGGTCGAATCTCAACGGTTAGAACTACTAATTCCCTGTGGGCCTTACCAGACTTTTAGGAACAACTCAGACGTCCATTATTAAGCAAAGACTTAATTTACAATTACATCAACTGTGGAGATGTTAATTTAAACATTTCGTCACTCATTAATATTTGACGTTTTAGTGGATTATTTTTGTTCTAAATTATTTGACGTTTTCAATTCTGAATGTAAAATTTAATACTTATTAATGTCAAATAACTAATAATATAATAGATTATATTTTATTATTGGTTGAATTATGGTTAGGTAAATAATTAATGATGTTTTTGTATAGAAAATTAGGAAAAATTAAATATCTTTTAATATACGTGCATACTCCTAAAACGTCAAATATTAAGGGACGGATAGAATAACATTAAGTTATTGAATTTATGATGTGCAGCATAGTCTACCTTAAACAAGATCTATATGTAAGTGTTTTAAAATGTATGTAGAAAAGAAATGAAAACAATTCCAAACAGCGTAACGGCTATTTGGAAATCCCATTGCTCGGGGGAAACAAGAGTACGAACTACTTACGAGTAGTAATACAAAATCAATCATCTGAATACATAATTCTACAAATAAATATGCAAGTCATATCTTGTGCTTATATGTATGTTATGGATTATTATAAAGCCTCAATATTGTGAACGAACACATGGTTCTGCATTAACAGCTAAGCAAGTCTGAATCTGCTGACAAGAGTATCCGATGATTATTATATAATCCTGAAATAACCGACGCGTTTTAAGACTCCCAAATGAGTTGACTTAAGAATATAATCGCAAGAACAATAAACTTTATGGTAGTATTAAAAATTGACCCACCTCATCCTCGTTCGTCACCAGTGACTCTATATAAACCAGTAAACCTAAACTTTTTATTCACATTAAAAACTAAAAAGAATCCCAGTAACGATGGAATCTCCATTGCTCTTTCTCATTACACTATTATGCTCTCTTCAGTCACTCCTAGTTTCTTCTCACAACCCATCAAAGCCTTCAACAATCTGCAAAACGACGCCGGATCCAAAATACTGCAAAACTGTTTTCCCACACAGCCAAGGCAACGTTCAACAATACGGCCGTTTCTCAATCCGCAAATCGCTATCCCAATCGCGAAAATTCATCCGTACGGTCGATAAATACCTAAAACGCAACGCACATGTATCTCCACCCGCCGTTACTAGAGCTCTCCAAGACTGCCGTTTCCTAGCCGGCTTAACCATGGATTATCTCTTAACGTCGTTTGAAACCGTTAACGAAACGTCAAACTTCAAAACGTTATCGTTTCCCAAGACTGAAGATGTTCAAACGCTTCTCTCCGCGGCGTTGACTAACGAGCAGACGTGTCTCGAGGGACTTAACACCGCCGCTTCTGCTTCCTCCACGTGGACGGTACGCAACGGCGTTGCTTTGCCTCTCGTCAATGACACTAAGCTCTTCAGCGTCTCGCTCGCTCTCTTCACTAAAGGATGGGTCCCGAAGAAGAAGAAACGAACCGGGTTTCCTTGGGCCCACCCGAGATCCGGTTCATCCACTCACACTAAACCGTTCCGTCTGTTTAAAAACGGAGCTCTTCCGTTAAAAATGACGGAACGAACGAAAGCCGTTTACGAATCTCTCAGCAGGAGAAAACTCACCGGCGGTGCCGGTGACGGAGACGACGGAAGTATGGTTTTGATAAGTGACATCGTCACCGTGATTCAAGACGGAACAGGGAACTTTACCAATATCACTGACGCCGTGGCGGCGGCTCCGAATAACACCGACGGAAGCGGCGGGTTCTTCTTGATTTACGTGACGGCAGGGGTATACGAAGAGTACGTTTCGATCGCAAAGAACAAAAGGTACGTGATGATGATCGGCGACGGAATAAACCAGACGGTGGTCACGGGGAATAGAAGCGTCGTCGACGGTTGGACAACTTTTAACTCCGCCACCTTTGGTACGTCAGACATCACATGTTATTAGTAATAATGTCTCGAGATCTTAAAGTTATTTTCCCATAATATTTAATGCATTGAGTACGTCAATAGCTCCCTTTAATTATTACATTTTCAACTATAGGTCAAGAAAGCTAAATTGAAAGTGGTGAATAGGAGACAAGATGCATTAATAACACACCTAGTGTGTACTAACAACCATTTCATTTTATTTACCTAGTGGCGAGATGCATACATAATATTTTTGGACCGATTGATAATATTCTCGCACGTGATTTTCTCAGCTGTGACAGCACCTAACTTCGTTGCGGTGAACATAACTTTCCGGAACACGGCCGGACCGGAGAAGCACCAGGCGGTTGCGGTACGGAGCGGTGCAGATTTCTCAATCTTCTATAGTTGTAGTTTCGAGGCTTATCAAGATACGCTCTACACGCATTCTCTAAGACAGTTTTATAGAGAATGCGATGTCTACGGAACGGTTGATTTCATATTTGGAAACGCGGCCGTTGTGTTTCAGAATTGCAATCTATATCCGAGAAAACCGATGCCGAACCAGTTCAATGCAATCACTGCACAAGGCCGGTCTGATCCGAACCAGAACACGGGTACGTCGGTCCAAAACTGTACGATTAAACCAGCGGATGATCTTCTTTTTAGTAACTATACCGTTGAGACGTATTTGGGTCGACCGTGGAAGAATTATTCACGGACGGTTATCATGCAATCGTACATTGATGGTTTTGTCGAACCGGTTGGTTGGAGAGAATGGAATGGTGATTTCGCATTGAGTACGCTTTACTATGCTGAGTATAACAATACCGGACCTGGTTCAAACACTACAAACCGAGTTACATGGCCCGGTTATCACGTGATTAATTCGACTGATGCAGCTAATTTCACTGTCACTGGTTTATTTGTTGAAGATGATTGGATTTGGAAGACCGGAGTGCCTTACACCAGTGGTTTGATTTCATAATATATATACATTTTTGTTACTTGCTCTTAGTTATTTATTTTCTTTAATTATTTAATTTGAAGAAAGAATATGTATTCTTTGTGTTGGAACTTTAACAAACCGAAAACCTAGCTCAACGCCAAAGAAATGTAGAGCCTTATAATGTAACTGTGAAATTATATAAGAACACGACTTAACACAAAACGAGACACGAATCCGAGAGAGCACAGGGCGTTAATCAGAAACAATGTCCATATTCATCCTGACACTCTTCCTTTTTGCCACTTCTTTGTACGTATCCGGCACAAACCTAACAGCTTACGATGTAGTCCAAAAATACAAGTTACCACGAGGAATATTACCAGAAGGTGTCATCGACTACAAGCTAAACCCAAAAACAGGCTTTTTGAAAGTCTATTTCAACAACACGTGTAGGTTCCCCATCGAGGAATACAAGGTAAAGTACCAACCCATCGTCTCGGGCTTCATAAAAGACGGACGGATCAGTAGGCTGATGGGGGTAAGCGTGAAAGTGCTTTACTTCTGGCTCAGCATCGGGGAGGTGTTTAGTGACGGCCAGGAACTCGAACTCTCCGTTGGTGCTGCTTCCGAAGAATTCTCGGCCCATCATTTCGCGAGTAGCCCACAGTGTGGTTGTGGGTTTTATTGTCGTGAGCTCACATTTTCCTCCTAAGCTAATGGGCCTCCAAGTCGTGATGAATAAAAATATTAATAATCACTTTTATCTATATTAACTTGATAAATTTTCATACTTTGCTAAAAGCTTGGGTGGTTTGTGATACTATGGAGTATGGACTGCTGACTGAATAAATATTAGAGTTAATTGGTATCATTTTAGTTGCGAAAATATTAATTTACTAATATGTGATTACATAATTCTATAATTATATGTTTTGATTAAAAAATGATTGTTGTGTTGCTTTTTCAATATGTTTTTCTTTTAACTCTATGACCGCATGTTAATCACTTTGGTAATTATCCTATAACAATCCAAAAAAGACAATCTCTCCGATGAGTTGTTTGGTGAGGACGGCGTCGTTTAGTGTGATCTGTTAGATATTTTTCACATGGGCCAGCTTTGAAACTCCGACACGTCTTTCACTTCAAAGTCTCTATTTTTTTCTTCCCGAGAATCTGACGGACAACGAAATCGAAACCTAAATCCCAACCAGTGTGTTTTTGATCAGATTCCTAGAGATCCAGATTAGGTTTCGTCAGATTCGAAAGACCCATGTCTCTGTTTCCGATTCTAACCGCCTCGTTTCTCTTCCTCTTCTGCGTTACTCCGCCGTTAACCACCGCCGTTAAAGATAACGATTCACCGACGGCGTACACTCTCCTCCAAAGCTACAACTTTCCTGTCGGGATCCTCCCCAAAGGAGTCTTATCATACGATCTAGATAATTCCACAGGGAAGTTCCACGCGTATTTCGACAAGTCGTGTACTTTCGCTCTCCAAGGCTCTTACCATTTGGATTACAAGTCGACGATCTCCGGCGTCATATCGGAGAACAAGATCACGAAGCTGACCGGCGTGAAGGTGAAAGTTCTCTTCTTGTGGCTGAACATAGTGGAGGTTATCAGGAACGGAGACGAGCTCGAGTTCTCCGTCGGGATCACGTCGGCGAATTTCGCGATTGAGGAGTTTTACGAGTCGCCGCAGTGTGGATGCGGGTTTGATTGCAATGGATTGAGATCGAAGACGGAGGATCTGGGAAGAAACCCTTTTGTCTCTTCGGTTTGAACGTTGCTTCTTGTTCACTTGTAATTAATTTATGTGAATGAAGGGACTTTTATTACAGGACATGAACTCTTTAGGGGGTTTTGTTCTTGTTTCATTTCATTCAATATGGTTCTTTTGTTGGATTAATCAACCAATGTATTGTACCTTCAAGCAATAAAACGGTGGAAGAAAACGCTATTCTTATGTGGGATACATTGAGGGATTTAATTTAAATTTTTTTTTTGGGGAGGATCTATGGTTTTGGGTGTTGCATCTGTGAATATCCATGAGAAAATGTTAGATCCTTTGCTTCTTTTGATCTTTAGTGTAGAATAGTTATGATGGATTGCAAGTATAGGCTTCAGGTAAGTCAACAACAGATTGGTGGAGGTTCCTTGGTATATGATGAATCGAACTGAGAATTTTTCAGAGATAAGTAAATTGGTGTTGGTCTGAGATTCTGATTTATGAGCATATACTTTGTAAGAGTGATGAATGGCTCGAGATACTCTGCCACTGACATAATCGCATCTTTTTCATCAAAGACATAGAAGAGAAAAAATGTGATTCATTGAATATATGTATGAATATTCGGCTGACCTCAGTTGAACTAGATATTTGGTTGAAGAACTAATTCTTGTTGAGAACCGGTTAACACTTTTGATTTATGGTTTGACTTTGACCCATATGAACAAAACCGGTTTTGGCATTACGGTTAAGATTCAGGCCATTTTTCACGTATTATAGAAAAAGGAAGATCTTGATGGTGATGGAATTTCTTTTTGGTTAGCCTAAAACTCCACTTAGGTGGGATTGTGAGGTTACAAACTTACAAACTGTCTTTACGTCGTTTTATTCACAAATTGGCCTTTGGGATTTAGTATGAGCCACTTTCTCTCAACCATAACACACACAGAAGTTATGTGGTCTTCTTCACTATTCAAAAGTGACTATATGAGGCTCACAAGTTAGAGCCTTCCCCTCTTGTTATTTTCAGTTGCATTAACTTTACTTATTATTCCTATGATCACCATTTCTCCTACTGCAACATGACTTTCCAGGTGGTTGATTCCTCTTATCACTTGGATTCGTTAATGTTAAAATATCTAAAAATATGACATGTTCTGGTATTATCATATTTGCTTCTAATAACATAAAAGATGGTCCCAGCCTGATACACGGAGAGAATAAGCAGAATCTTTGTGGTAGTTAAATCTTGGGCTTCAAGAAATCGTGCTAGCCTTATTATTAGCGATCTTACGAAAATTAAGCTAACGATGTATATATTTCATCATCATCTGTAAGGACTAAGGACCATTTTTTTTTATTGTTAACTAAATAGTTACGTGTCCAGCATTTGAAGAAAAAAACGATCTAATTACGTCAGTGATTTTCCAATTTTGTTTTACCAACCACATGATTCTGGAGAGTTGTTTCAATTCCAATGAATGTCATTCAGTCATGTAACGTTAAGTAAAGAAACTTCTTCACATATATGAAACGCTTTTATAACTTATTATTAGGATGGGATCAAACGATTATTACAAAACTCGCAACAGAATTAAGATGTGGTTCACCGCAAAGGATCATGACCCGTTTCCTTAACTCTCTTCCTTACAAGATAGGGTTTAAGAAACATTAACATAATTAAAACTTTAGAAGCGTTTTTCTTTTTGGAAAAGTAATTTATTGCTTGTAGTTCAAGAGAACAGCTCGTAGCTCTGCCGGATCAATCTCATTAGAAACGGTTGAGGGTCTGTAGTAACCGGTTTTAGGGTCTGGGATCCACGGCGCCTTCTCGATAGACTCTTCTCCAACGTTCTTCTTCATCGCCGAGGCAGAAGAGGTTGTTCCACCGCTCGCAACGCTCCCATGCAACGCCTTGTCGGCTGCGACGGCGAACCCTCGCCTGAAACGAGCCAAACTTTAGTTTCACTGATGCAAAAGAGCCATACATACGTTTTGCAAAGTTTGTTACCTGAAGATGGCGTTGGAGAACTCTCCAGCGACGAAGACGGAGAGGGTCTTAGCGGTAGAGAGAGAGCGAGCCATTTGTGAGGTGAGAAAATTGATCTTTAACAGAAGAAACTAGGAGAGGAGAAGGGTTTATATAGAGGAAGGAGAGGTGTATGGCTGCGTCAATCTAGGCTTTTCAACCTTTTTGTTATTTTCTGTTTCCTTTAATATACAGTCAGTAACCACTGTTTTAGGGTTTTTAAAATTGTAATTATCCAATTAATCAAATCTGTAAACTCGTATGTTAAATCTTAATTTGTTTTTTAAACGGTTTTGCTATGTCTTGTTGAAAAACGGCATTTGTTAAAATACTAGAAAATATTACTATACCATAGCGCATGTCTACACTAAGATTAACAATTTTAAATTTGTGCAACCATAATAAAGGAGATATCGTTAAAGTATTTATGTTAAGATAAGTACATATTTAAATAACAGGATATTTTTGCCTAAATTTAAACGTCAAATCAAATTTTCCGTCGGACCAACCCGGGTGAAGAAAAATATCCGGTTCAAAAGGAGTGGTTATCATATGTTCTCGTATCAGAGGTGTAAACTGAAAATTGTAATCCCTCAATACTTTTAATTTCAAGTTTTCAACCATCCAATCATTCAAAACAAAAAATCTCTGACAAATGTATGAAAAGAAATGAAGAAGAAAGTGTGCCTTAATCTTCCTCCGCACCAGCTGCATCGTCTTCGATGTTGAAGTACCTTAGCTCATACACGTTCCTGTCTTTGTTCGACGCAATCACGCGGAGCCAGTCACGGACATCGTATTTCTTCAAATACTTCTTCGTCAGATACTTCAAGTAGCTAATTTTCAAAATCCGAGAACACAAATCAAAGCAATTCAGATTCCAGAACTTAGCTTCAATAGATTAAGCTTTCTTTGGATGCAAGGCACAGAGAAATGAATGCTTCTAAGACAAGTAAGGGTTTTATGGTCTTATAGCTTTTACTACATTGTACAAAACTAACAGTTTGGGATCAGTAATTAAAAACTCAGCAAGCTCATAATTGGTGAAGTACCGTTTGGAGAAGTTTGAATCAGCGGTGACGGTGATCTTTCCCTTGGCGGTTGCAATGGAAACGGAGTCGCCGAGAGCTCCGGGTTTGCCTCCGACCTTGATACGTTCCTGAAGAAACTTCTCAAGCGTGGCGATCTCCATGATCTTGTCATCGACTGGTTTAG
>JABAYD010078721.1:0-14790 GCA_014822095.1 Diplotaxis tenuifolia | reverse complement strand
ATAAATGGGCTGTACGGCCCGGTGAACCCCTACTCTATGACCCACCCATAATCCCTCAATATACATGGCCTAATATATATCATAAAATCCCTGTATAATAGTATTTATCACAGAAAAACTAGTTACAAGAATTTTAAAAGTTGTTGAAAATATATTCTATCAAAGTTATTTACATTCCTTTGAAATCCGTAAGAGAAAGTAAACATAAGAATTGGAGAAATGCATTAGAATCTCATCAAATCTTTAAAAATACTGCAAAATTTATTGCTTATGATTTCTTTCAAATTCTTTTAAATTCTTAAATTCAATACCACACCCTAAGTTTCTATCGAATGAAATAAATTAGCTAAGACAAAGCGATTTGGTTGATGATTTATGTAACTAAAATAACTAAACAACAAGATGATAATGATGTAAAATCGGGGAGATAAAACACTAGGTTCAGGGTCATAATTTCGGAAGTAATGATCATGAGCCAAACATCTATTCAAGGAACTAAGTAAAATTAGTCTCGAATTCAAATAACAAAGTAAGATTAACCCATTTTCATGGCATCAATCCATTTATTAAGCATACATAATATCTAAACTTTTGTTTGAATCAGAGAATGAAGATAAGCACTATGATCAGTTTCGATATGTTCACAATTTGCGTTAACATTAACTCTCGTTAGTTAGGGACAAATTCCCATCTATTTTCTTTCTAGTAACTTATTACACTTTTGATGAATAGGCTCAACCTAAAATTAGAGATTAAGTCCAATTTATTCTCAGCATTTGGACCAACTATAACTGGAATAAATCGAAATATAAGTTCTTATTTGTGTTTAGCCTATAAATCTACAATTCCCTAGTATCCTAAACCTAACTACTCAACCATTAATAGAGAAAACACAAAGATCACAAATGAAGAAATTATGTCTGAATCAGTAATGATAAGCAAAGATGGTTTAGAAATCTTCTCTAAAGAATGTAAAGATTCTTTTTCTTTAACAAGTTACAAGTTTTCTCTCTTAAAAAAACTCCCAAAAAGTGGCATAGTATGATAAGAATAAAGAAAAAAAATGTATATTTGTAGATCTGTGGCGGCACAAGAAAAAGAAGAGGAAACCATAAAAAAAATCCCAAAAATATTGGAAGCTTTCTTAAAAGTCTTTGTCGCTGGAGATGGAAAGCAAGCCACCATCGCTTGCTCTCACTTGTAGTCTTGTTTGCCCCCTATGTTCACCATTGAGCCCAGTATATCTCCTATAAAATTTGCTATGATAAAGAAAAAGTGTAACGAAGTAGTAGATCAAAAGAAAAGGATGATCGCTTACAACTAGCATGGAGTCCAGTTTAGTTTCTTCCTAGATATATGAATCACAGGTTTAGCTGCATTAATCTTCCATTAGCATCCTTTTGCTTAGAAGAGTCTAACTCAATCATGTACTCTAGTTGGAGATAGTAGCCAATTCATTTCTGCTCTTTTTTCTCTTCAGCATAGATTCCAGTTTCGCCAAATATTTGAGTTGATATACCGAAAGATAATAAAGAACCATAAGTGTTTGAGTGCTAAAATAGATTAGGACAGGCTAGGAAGACGTGTTACAGCAGCCAATTTTGGTCATTCACCGCTGAGTCAGCGTCTGTAAAAAAAAACAGGCCTAAGGTTACTTGCATACACTTCGCCGAGCAATAGCATTGAGAATTTTCTCCTATTTTCCAACTATTTTATAGTATAGTTCGAGAAATGTATATCTTGTTCTTTATGAACGTATTCTATGTTTTCAAACTCATTTGACTAATTTGATTACATAGAAGCATATGAATAAACTATTATTATGAAGTGCCATATAACCTATATAATAATCAATGAAACATGAAAATAATACAAAACTTTGGATTACAACAGAGTAAAACTATGATTAAACATTCAAACTACACGTAATAGAAAGATATTCATTTCTTTCTTTGTAAATGAGCAAAATAACCATATGACAAAACTGGAATTTAAGAGTTGTCTTTCTTTCTTCCAAAACCAAACGCAATGGAATAAATCAGTCCTCTTCCATTGGCACCTCTGGAATGTCAAACCTGTCTTCTTTGATTGGGTTGTTGATCATAGTAACTGAAGGTGAGTTGCAGTCAAAGACATAACATAGCATATATCAGATGAAATAACCAAATTATTAAAAAGTAATTCCAAAGAAGATATTAAAAAAGGATATAGTTAGTCAACAAAGGATCATCTTCTTTCTCTCCACGGTTTCTGCTACCATGAAGCTCTCTCAGGATCTCAGGAGTAACCTACAATTAATATTTAACAAAGCCAAATAAGTAGTGATTTTACAATACAGAAAGTTTTCAGTTTTCTTAAATTTAGAAGAAAAGGTCTTTTACCAGATGGTGCCTTTGCCTCTTGAGGAGAGTTTGGAAATGCTCTTTGTCTTCCTTTAGCAGCTCATACTTGTACCTAAGCATCAGATTAAACATAAGCTTATATAAAATAGCTTTAAGGTACATAAGTTTTGGGGAAAGAAGAAAGTTACCGTTGCACAAACGTAAGAAGAGACTGGTGCCAAATCACAGGCATAACTCTTATCTCATCCAAAAATCTCATGAAGTGAGCAACCAATGCATCAAGCACTCGATACGGCATACAATATTTCTTCTCCAATAGAGTTTTTATAAAGTAGCTGCATAATAACAAATACTATCAGCATAACTCTTAGAACTGTCGCATTATATCGGACAAGGCAAGATATTATATGACTCTTTCCTTCTCAAAACAGAACACGTTTACCTGGTTGTTCCACAATACTCCATCTCAGCCAGGTTCAGTAAAGCAACACTGTGGTTAATGTAAACACGTTAACAAATTGAAACTTTTAGAAGATGCTCCATTTATGCAAATCACTTACCATGAATGAAGCATAGGAATAGAACACTTTTCGAGAATGCTTCCTATTATTACAGCTTCTCTAAGACTGCATGTGCCAGACTGAACAAAACACAAATCCAAGGAATGAGAATAAAACCGCTTACATTCTGATGATAGTTTGTCTCATTGAGGAAGACTACATTACCTTACAAAGCGGGAAGAGTATGCCTTTATTAAAAGCACTAGGCTTGTAGAGAGACTTCTTCAAAGACTGGTATAGAGCAAAGTGCAGCCTCTTGTTCTTTCTGATATCTTCTCTCACTCGAGGAAGCAAGACGTAGTTGTAAAACCGCTGAATCTGGCTGTTCTTCAAGTGGTGAGCAAAGATTCTAGTTGCTTGATACATAGCGTTAGGTGACCATTTCTCCGGCTCGGTCAAGTACAAGACGTCCTCCCAACGCTCCATCTTAGTAATCAGCACAAACGCTTTCGGCATTTTCCCAATCGTGTATTCACTCATGATCTTGGCAACACTGCAACAGAACCAATCTCAAAAAAGCCGTGAGAAACGCTTCCACACAGATGTAATGGAGTGGAGAGAAAGAGAACATTACCCTTTGTACAATTTAGTTACTTTAGGGTCCAACTCGGGCTCTGGACGCTCTTCTGCATTAAGTTCAAAAAAAAAAAAAAGGAACGTTCTTTACAATCAACAACATAGAATAACCAAACAAAAAGAAACAGAAGAATAACAAAAAGTAAAAGATATGTATTAACCTTCAGCTAAGTAAGCATCATTGTCTTTGATTTTCTTGATGATGATATCAGCGAGAGTTCGTTGACGAGGGGCGTCCTTAACAAAGAAGGACTCGAACAGCTTCTCGTCGTCCTCATTGATCTCCGCCTGATGAAGTATGTAAGGAAACATTTTCAAATTTAAACTAAACATTATATCAGAGTAAAGGTGCTCTCACTTGGTGGAAGTTATCATCATCTTCGAATTTTCCATCAAAAGCATCGATATCATCATTGTCATCCTCCTCGAGGATTCTCTGCTCCTCTTCCGCAGTCTTGGCGGCTGCAGCAGCAAAGACAGCGTCACTGGGGTTTCTCTCGGCGTTTTCTTCATCAGCAATCTCCTTTTGCTGCGCAAGAGCGACCTTCATGATCTTTGAGCTAATACCAGCCTCTATCAACTGCAGATAAAAAGGTGAATTATTAATTAGCATACCCAAAAAAGAACAAAGATTTTTAAATCCCTAAACCCACAATCATACATGTTTAACCTTCTTACAACTTGTCAATGTCGTTGCAACAAACAACTTGAAGCAAACATATAAATGCGTATCTAAGCTTCTTTTAGACTGATATAAACATATAAATGGTATCTATCTAAAATAATCAAAGGTCTAAGAAATTTGAGAATATCCGACAAATGTGAAAGCTTACAACCATATAACCTGACCACGAATCAACGTTACAATATTAATCAGCCTCTGTGACTTTGGAATGATTAAAAGTTTTGTGTTTTAATTAATTTTTCTACAGAAATCTAAGACTAAGTAAACGTGAAGCACAGCTTGTTCTAAATCAAAAAAGGGTCTTCTAAACTTTGAGAATATAAAAAAACGAACAAGTTTGCAGTCACCTTCTCCTGTTGCTGATGGGTTTTGGGAACCTTTGAACGCTTCCAGGAAGAAGCCACGGAGGCTTCATCGGTGATAAAGGGTTGTGTGTTGACGATCCTATCACGTTTCTTCGCCATTGTTTCTTTGTGACAAGGAAGGACGGAAGGAAGGATTGGATTGACGGCACGAGAAAGAAAGAAGCGCAGTCGGCTTTTGCTGAACTCTCGACTTTTAAAACAATAGGTTAGGGAAGAGAACGACACTGAAACTACGCTTTTACCCCTCTTTAATCTTAAAGTTTTTACCAGATATGAGATCGATTTTGCGATATCATTGATCAAATTGCGCTAAACAGTCTTATAAAACCCGATGACCCAATATAAATTTGGTTTGTTTTTTTGTAAAAACCAATGTTTTGAAACCCGATCCGGACACCGACTGCGGGTGATTGGATCGACTGCGGGTAAACCGCGGATTAATAAATTAATTAATTTATTTTATAATAATATATTAGTTATGAAAATAAAAAGATAGAAACTAAAGTTAATTATTTACTAAATGTTTTTTGTCAACTATTAACTAAATATTTTATAAAACATAAAATAAAAGATTGATAATGTATATATTTTACGTTTTAAAAAATATTTGGAAAATACCTAACTTTAATTTTTATATTTTTATTTTCACTTGAAATACAAAATATCAAAAATAGTTTAAAAACTTTGTTGTAACAAGTTAATAACTTAAGAATTACAACATCTAATAAAAAAATATCAAAAGCTAAAATTCCTAAATTTTAAAATTTCTAAAGTGAATAATAAAATCAAACTTCAAATCCAAAATAAACAAAAAATAAAATATAATTGTAATATATTATTGATAACAAAATAAGCTAACACCAAATTATATCAACTAATATTTGTTTCTCTTTACTATCGTTTACTTTATTTTCCTCCGGTAATATAGTAAAATATTTATAAGAACCTAAAAATCACAAATAAAATAGTGTAATTGGTATTATAAGAAATTTTAATCAAAACATAATTAAAAATTAAAAAAAACGTAAAATTTATTTACTGGTTCAAGCAGTGGTTCAGTCGGTAACCGAGTTCCGCGTTTTAGTGTTTTTTTATGGGTTTTATTGGGTTTTTAAATATTGATTTTTTACAAAACCCAAACCAAAATTATTTTGGATCACGGAGTTTACTGGTTCAACCGCGGATCCGGGTCGAGTTTCACAACACTGGTAAAAACTGATATTTAAAAATAATAAAACCCGCAAAAAACCATTAAAACTTGGAACATGGTTACCGGTTAAACCAATAAATAACTTTTATGTTTTTTTTACTTTTTAATTATGTTTTGATCAAATTTTCTTATTTTGTTATTATATATAATACCAATTACATTAATTTATTTTTGAGTTTTGGCTTTTCATGAAGATTTTACTATGCCACCGAAAAAATGAAGTAGACGATAGTAGAGAGAACCAAAATTAGTTGTTGTAACTTGGTGGAAATTTTTATTGTTATAGACAATTTATTACAATGATGTTTTACTTTTGTTTATTTTGGATTTGAAATTTCATTTTATTATTCACATTAGAAATTTAAAGATTTATGAATTTGTCTTGATATTTATTTTGTTAGATGTCATAACGTTTTACAAAAAAAAATTAAATAATTTAAACTATTTGTGATACTTTGTATGTCAAGTCAAAATAAAAATATAGAAACTAAAATTAAGTATTTTCTAAATGTTTTTCAAAACATATATATACATTTCGAAACTATTATTTTATATTTAAAAACATTTAGAAAATTTTAGTTCGGTATTTATATTTTCATAACTAATATATTATTATATAATAAAATTAATTTATTTATTAATTCACGGTTCACCTGCAATCGACCCAATGACCCGTTGACCTGGATAGTCATCCGATTCAGTTAGCCTAAATAATTCATTGTCAAATGGCATAACAACTAGGTTAAAAATTTAAGCTCTACGGACAATTCACTTATGTATACAAATTATTTTAATATAATATTATAAGAGTTTTTTTGAAAATTGACGTAGAACTCAAAGCCAAACATAAAACTAACACATGCATTTTTTGGAATTTTCATTTGCCATATTCACCCCAAAAATTAAGATTATTCACGAAAATGCCATCATATGTTTTTTTTTTGAAAATGTGTATTTTTACTCTATCCTTATACTCTTCAACTATACTTTATAATAATATGATTATATTACTATTTGTATCTTTTTATAACAAAACAAAATTCATATCATTGATCACACAATTTTCAAGGCGAGACTTTTACTAGTGTTAGTAATTATAGTCCGTTTAGAAAAATTTAAAACATACCATATAAGAAAAAACATATTTTTTATTATATGATTAACGTGATTTCTTAATATCTTTTAATAATAAAAAATTAAATAGAAATAATAGAAGATACAAACATTGTAATTAAATCTTTATTATTCAAAATCATTAATTGTTATATATATATATATGTTAACCATAAAGTTATTTTCGTAAGTTTTATTTAAGAAAATAATGGAGAATGTTTATCGTACACTACTAATTAATTTGATAATTAGTTTAATTAAAAATATAATATATATTTATATAAACCAACCTATTTTCTAAAACAATTATAATTTGTTATGGTGATAACACATGACGTTCTTAAAAATTGTAATTCTTCTCAGTTAATTTATAAGTGATAAGTATATAACATAACTTTAACACTATCATTTAATATTAGATGAAATGTTATTTGTAAACCATAAAAAAATCTCAGATTACTTTATCTCTAACTACATTTTGATACACACTTTTTAGCGTGGGATTATTATCTTATTAGAAAAAATATAATGGACACTTTCTTATGTATTATATAATTTATAATTTATTTATTATTAATGATTTATTTTACTTACTAATTTTTCTTATTATAAAATTATATGAGAATCGAAATAGAGTAACCTATTCAATTAATCCGTTTTTCCATTTGTTTTAATAATATTAAACTGAAATTTGTGTATTTAGATATGAAAACCAAAATATAAAGTTAATTAGTGCTTTTAAACAAGACCGCGTCAGTCGAACCGGTCTTACCGCGATTCAGATAACTATATAGGTTGATTCACTGCAAAAACGGAATTCTAAAAAACCTAGAAAACTCACATAAACATCAGTGAACCAGTGTGGCTTGGTAAACTATACACCTGGTTGTGATTTTTTTTTATAGATCTATGATGGACCCTTTAGGACGAGTTTGATTTGTCCTTGATACTTTGAAAGATGATCAGATGCTTTGAAGAAGAATGGATTGGTTTTAGAACTGATGATGGATGGAAATGGATTGAGTACGTGGTCTTCAGTGAGGATCTATAGACTGATAAACACTTGTGTAGATATGCCCTTGATCATGAAAATGAACTCACAAATAAATATCAAGGACGAGTTTTGCTTGCAAAGAGTGAACTCCTAGTTATCGATGTTCAAAGATGAACAAAGAATTAACATATTTCAAAATTTTTTTAACAAAAAAAAAGATGAATTACTTTATTTTTGGCAACTTAGGCCTTTTTATTGGTTTACAATATGTAGAAAACAAGACTGCTTATTTTGAAAATAAGAAACTTAGAAACTAGGAACAAAGACTAAAACTAAAAAATTTTGTTGATTTTTTTACTGAACTTTGAATGACTCTTGCTTGAACACGATTAAGACCTCCTTTGTTGATATTTTATGATGAGAATGGGCTTGAAATGGGCTGATGAAAGGCTTGTGGAAGTTGAGAAGAAACAAACCTATAATGAATTTGTTATAAACTTTTCTTTGGGCTGAAAAAGGTTTATTCCACTAAGCTAGTTTCAGCTAAACTTCAGTTTCTTTAGTTTGTTTCAGCTTGTCCTTAGTGTCATCAGCTAGTTTTAGCTTAGCATTCTCGCCTTTAATCCATCCTGGTTTATCCTTGGCGGCATAATCAACTGGCTTAGTCATGGTTACATCACCGCCTCTTCTTTTGAAAGGATTTTACTTCAAATCTTAATCTCCTACATTAAAAGGAAACAAGTAAGAAGCGAAACAAATATTCAAGAAAATAAACATGAAAACAACATCAAAAAGGTTTTAGAATGGGATTTCCTTAGATCTTTGAAGTAGTTTTTCTCTAGTACTTCATCTTCAAACCTCATGCTGATAAGGATGTTGTTTTCTTGCGCCCCTCACTCCTCTGAGACTGAACCTTTTGATCCTCCACACTCAAGACACAGTCACACAGCCTAGATACCAGTGTTATATGTGTCAGACATGTTTATATTCAAACCAAAGTCCAAATTTTCCTTCTTGAGAACATGTAGTACACATATCAAACATTCATTGAGCACATCAAAGTAACAGTTGTATACCAGAATGCTATCAAGGCACGCAACAACGTAGATCAACTTCAAAACAAGCCTCACATGATCAGAATCAGCACAAAAAAGTTTAAGTTCAAGATCATAATCAGTTTGCACATGTTTCACAGGTTTAGCTGGAATTTCAAAGAATGTATGGTACATAATTATATCACCAAAGCTCAAAACAACATGATTCTGCAAGAATGATCCCAAAACAAGCCTAGTTTTATCAATCTCAAAACAAGAATGAACATGTTTGAAAGTAGAATTAAAAACAAACTCGATTTCACCTCTAAGTGATTTCAGTTCCTACAACTTCTTAGGGCTGTTCAAGGCATAAGTAGATGCAAACAAATCATAAGCGACCAGTTCATGTCTAGGAAAACTCAGATTAAAGCTCTTATCTTTAAAGCAAGAAAATGAATCACAAAGTTTTCTAGATATAAATCGTGTTGTTACATAACAAGCCCTAATTTCTTCTCAGAGTGGTGAAGGCATTTGTTATTTTCCACAAAAATAAAAACAAAGCCAAGATTGATGCCACTATCACAGGAAAAACATTTTTGTTTAGAAAATTTATATGGTTCAATTTTTTTAAAGAGAATGAATTATGATATGAAAAACAGAGTTTGAAACACGAAATTATTACACTTTATCAAGACCAAAACATTTTATATAACTCGAACTAATCATAGCAAACATTTCAAGAACATAGTTAAGCAAATCAAGATCCTTGCAATGCTCTTGAGAGTCCAAAATAATGGCTTAGCATTTGTTTATGTTTTAATATTGTTTGGTTGTTCCAACACTTCTTCCCGTGCTGAAATCTTGTGTGCCTCTTCTGCTCAGTTTTCTTCTAAGACGTGAAACACTGAAACAAGGCTACTCTGTTTGCACCGGTTTAAAACATATTAGTTCATCACATGCTTTATTGACAACAAGTTAAAACTGAGGTGAGAAAAGAAAAAACTATTTTTCTATCTCAGATTCTTTCACTACCTTAGATGGTTTTGTTTTCAGTTTTTGGAAAACTTGCTCTTGCTTGCTACAACTGTTTGAACCATCAACTTTGAGGAAGGACATGGGATCAGCTTTCTTTGCTTATGTGACGGAGACCGTCTTGGGTGATCACGATCAAGGCAAGGTCTAGTCTCTTCTTTGGCATGTCTCGTATGTTTCTTGTTGTAGTGAACAGAAACAGAGTGCTTCTTTATGTTGAATTTGAGCTCAAACCAAGATGCATGTGTTTCTCTTGTTCTTCTTCTGGTAGTAAGAAGTTTATCCCACAAATAATTGGTGTTACCATAGAACTCTGCGATAGCCAACCTAACCTTCTTTATGATTAGAAGACAAGTTTCAATTTCTATTCCCACTCGAAGTAGGCATCATGGTAGTTTTTGCTACAAAAAGTTGGTATCATGCTCCTACTTTCGAACTTAGCTTCCTTCTGAACCTAAAAAACATTACCAAAGAAATCATCAGCATGTTCCTTTTGTAAACTATCATTTTTTTTTTCATTCTTTTTAATTATTTCTGACATCATTTCTTCTTTCTGCTATTTATTCAATTTCATAGTTGGCCTCTTCTTTCGTTTATTAACATCACCAGCCATGGTTTCCTGTTACAATCTAAACTAGATTAATCACGACAAGAATATAGCTGAAGCCTCACTTCTCTCTTGTGTTTCTCTCTAGGGATCTTCTGTGAACCTAGTAGCTCAACAACAAACAAAGATCAAACTTTAGAGAACAAACCCCAACCCAAAAAGAAGAAATAAATAGACAGATTGTAACATTTTGGTTTACAAGAGACTTTATGAACATGGTTGGATTTCTTTTCATCCAAGCCGGATTTCCCTTCAGAAAAGTTGGATTTCTCCTAGAATTTTCTTTGATTATTTTCCTGTTTGGCCTCTCTTGTAGGTACAAAAGATATATAGACAAGAGAAGAAGAAAGAGTTAGAATCAAACCCTAGATCATGCGCGCCTTTAAATATGCTTTGATACCACTTGATGAACCTCTTAAGAGGAGATTACTTCGTCTAATATACTTTGAAGTATGATCAGATGGTTTGAATAAGAATGGATTGGTTTTCGAACTGATGATGGATGGATCGGATTGAGTACTCTTCAGTGAGGGTCTATGGACTGATCAACACTTGTGTAGATTTGCCCTTGATCGTGAGAATGAACTTACAAATAAAGATCAAGGACGAGTTTTGCTTGTATAGAATGAACTCAATGCAATCGATGTTCAAAGATGAACAAAGGATTCACATATTGTAAGAAGTTGTTAACAAAATGGTATATGATTTTATTCTTAACAATTTAGGCTTTTTATAGGATTAAAACTGTAGAAAACAAGATTTATTATGCTGAAAAAAAGAAACTAGGAACATAGAATATGATAAAGATTCAAAAAAGAGACTATGATAAAGATATATTATGCTGAACATAGAAAAGTAAGAAGCGAAACAAATGTTCAAAAAAAATAAGCATTAAAGCAACATCAAAGAAAGTGTTTTTTTTCCTTTGATCTTTGAAGTCGGTTTTCTTTGGTACTTCCATCTTCAAATCTCTGCTGATAAGGATGGTGTTTGCTTCCGCCCGTCCCACTCCTCTGAGACGACTGAACCTTTTGATCCTGGACACTCAAAACACAGCCTAGATACTCAGTGTTATTATATGTGTAAGACATGTTTATATTCAGACCAAAATCTAATCTTTCCTTCTTGAAAACATGTAGTACACATATCAAACATTCATTGAGCACATAAAAGTAAAAGTTATAGACCAAAATGCAATCAAGGCATACAATAACATAGATCAACTTCAAAACGTGCCTCACATGATCAGAATCAGAATACAAAAGTTTAAGTTGAAAATCATAATCAGTAAGCACATGTTTCACAGGTTTGGCAGGAATTTCAAAGAAGGTGCACCAAATCTCAAAGCAACATCATTATGTAAGCATGATCCCAAACTAAACCTAATTTTATTAATTTAAGAACAAGAATAAGCATATTTAAAAGTGGAATTAACAAAAATGAGTTTATACCCATTTTTAATATAATAAAACATATTGACATAAGAAAATAAAATAAACAAATCGTATTTTATTAGCCATATTCTTTTTCTCTTTATAAGTGATTGTAATGACATTTTTCATATCTAAGGAAAATAAGTTCCTCCTCCTTTACTCTTTTCTCTCATCTCTCTTTTGTTCAAACTCAGATCTTTATTTTCTTACATGGTATCAGAGCCTTAATTCTCTTCCGCGATTTCACTCTGATACTCTTTCTTCCTTAATTCATCAATTCACTTTTTCCATTTTCTATCCGGATCTACTTTATTCAAGAAAAAAAAATCTGTGTTCTTGAGCTCTTTTTCAGTGAAGATGGAACAATATACACCATTAAACATTCCAGTTGTTCTTAAGGGAGGAAAAAACTACATCACTTGGTCTAGATTGGCCAAACTGCTCTTGGAGGAAGGGGTCTTTGGGAGCATATCACTTCAAGTGCAGCACCAAGAAAAATCACCCAAGATGTAGATGTTAAGGAGTTTGTAGTGGTATACGAAGTCAAATGGGATCAGGAGGATCTCTTTGTGTTGTCTATCTTACATAGTTAATTTGATGGTCCTATCATGGATTCTTATTCACCCTGCGAAACTCCAAAACAGTTGTGGGATACCTTGAAAAAGGTGTATGGCAATACTTCAAATCTGACTAGAATCTTTGAAGTTAAGAGAGCCGGCAACAATTTGCAGTAAGAGGAGATGGACTTCACCAAGCATCTTGGGATGTACAACCAGCTGTGGTCAGAACTAAAAATGCTAAGACCAAGCACTAATGATCTCAACACTCTTGAGGAGAGGCGTGAGCAAGACAAGATTTTTGGTCTTCTTCTCACACTCAATTCAAAGATGTGGTCAAACACATATTGAGAGCTAAGGAGCTCCAAAGCTATGATGATGTGTGTGCTGAACTTCAAAAGGAGATAGGCTCAGATGGTCTCTTTGGGGGGAAAAGGAGAACTGTCTTTGGAAAACAAAGCTAAGAAAGTGGAAAGTGCAACAGCTAACAAAGCTCACTTCAAACCAAGGGGAGGAGGAGAAAAGCATGTGGCGTGTGAACATTGCAAGAAGCTAGGACACTCCAAAACCAACTGCTGGATTCTCCACCCTCACCTCAGACTAGTATCATCCTTCAAGTACAACCATGCCAAAGCACATGAAGCAAGAGCTCATGAGTACACTGGTGGTTCCACATTTCATCCGCAAGTCAGACATTGAGGCCCTTATAAAGGCTCTCAATGCAAACTCGGGTAACACTAGTAGTAATACTCTAAATTCTATTCACAATGGTTCTCACACTGCTAGACCCTTGATCATTGATTCAGGAGCTTCTTATAATATGATTAGGGATGCCAAACTGATTAGTGATGTAACACCAGCTCTAGACAGTGTAGAAATTGCAAATGATGATAGAATACCCATAGAAGGAATAAGAAATTGCAACTGTTTAATAAAGAATCTCAAGCTCTTTACATGCACACCTTCACTTGAAACTTATTATCTGTTAAGAGAGCAACTAATGATCTAAATTACAATGTTATTTTCAGTCTTAATGATGTTTTCTTTCAGGATATTAAGACCAGTAAGATGTTGGCAAAATGTGTGAGCAAGGGAGAGCTATATTTGCTTGAAGACACCAAAGTTTCAGATTTATCTTGTGCTTTTAATTCTGCTTCTGTTTTAGCTAGTGATGTGTTATGGCATGCTAGACTAGGTCACCCTCATTCTCGTGCCTTAGGTCTGATGTTATCTAATCTATCGTTTAAGAATGAAAATTGCGAGGCTTGTATTTTTGGTAAATATCAAAAATCTTTTTTTCCTAAATCAATAAATATTTATGAGAGTTGTTTTGATCTTGTGCACTCTGATGTTTGGGCTGCTATGTGCGTTGTCTAGGGAAAATCAAGTATTTTGTTACATTCATAGATAAAAAATCAAAATATACTTGGCTCACCCAGATTCAAACTAAAGATAGAGTTTTAGAAGCTTTAATTAACTTCCAAAACGATATATCTAACCATTTTAATTCCAAAATCAAAATTTTTAGGTCTGATAATGGGGGAGAGGATATACAAGCAATGCCTTCAAACACCACTTAGCAAAACATGGGATAATCCATCAAACTAGCTGTCCTTACACACCTCAACAAAATGGAGTGGCTGAAAGAAAGAATCGCCATCTTATGGAGGTTGCAAGGAGCATGATGTTCCACATCAATGTTCCTAAGAGATTTTGGGGAGATGTTGTGGTATCAGCTTGTTATCTGATCAATAGAATCCCCACCAAAGTTCTCCAAGATGTATCTCCCTTTCAGGTATTAAACAAAATCAAACCTCCAATTGATCATTTGCGTGTGTTTGTTATGTCTTGACACCAGGAGAAATAAGGAACACACTAGAAGCCAAGAGTGTCAAGGGCATGAAGAGTTATGGTCTCAAGAGATGTCAAGTTTGTGGAATCAAAGCGGTTCTATGAGGAGAAAAGCTGGGACAATCTTAAAGATCTCTCTCCTGGACCATCTGATAGGGCAAACAACTTGAGAATTATTTTGGAGAGTCTAGGCATTAGCCAACCTCAGTCCAGTGCCATACTACAAACGGCTTCACCTGGTTCCTCTCAAGATGTGCCTGGTCCAACACTTGTTCAATCTGCACCAGTTGATGAGGCTATCCATCCTGATCATGAGGGGGCAATGAACATGAATCTCAACACCAGAGACAAGAGGAAGTTGATTCAGAATAATAACATGATCAAGCTGGAATAGAAGAAGCAGATTCTGATCAGTCTAATGATGGTTTAGA
>JABAYD010078714.1:0-10935 GCA_014822095.1 Diplotaxis tenuifolia | reverse complement strand
TTAATAAATAAATATATATAATATGATTACTGAAACATAAATACAAATCAAAACTCACATGGAAAATAAAATTTTCTTCTTTAAAATAAGTTTACAATATATATACAAATATCTTATAATTACGATAATTTTTTTTTATGTTTTGCATGAAATTAAAATATCAATCAAAACCCGTGCATCGCACGGGTCCATACCTAGTACTTAGTACTTTATAATCAAGAGATGAATAACAAAGAATAATTAGATTTAAGGATAATTATGTTTCTCTAACGCATGACGTGATTATAGCTCCAACCTGTAAATTACATCTAAAGATTATTTGGGAGTCTCTGCAGTGGAAGAAGAAGAAGAAGCCAATGGATGAAGATGAAGAAGAAATCGGATCACGTTCGTTAACGGCAGGGTTATAATCGTTTGTTCCTTTTTTTCCAACCTGTTTTTCTTTTTTTTTTAAAAAAAAATTATTACTTTTTCAATCATTCCTACATGACACTTTCATTGGTCAAGAGAAGAGAAGAGAGGTGAATTCTAAAATTCACCTGAGAGGGTGAACTTAAGTTCTGTCCTATTTTTAAAGGGTCACTCACAGGATAGAAGAGGCTTTCTTCAACCTAAATTTTACATGTCGTGTCTCTTACTTCTCAAATTTTGTTATAGTGCGTGCTTCATACTAAACAAAACAAAATTTCTAAAATACTACATGAATTTTACTCATTGTACATTTTAATTCCTGAAATTTATTGTAATGAATATTCCTCCACACTAGATAAAACAAAAATATAACAATATTACATGATCATACATATATATTGATCGTCAAATGCGCTAATAATCGATTAATTTATCAAAACGATGTAATTTTAGGTAAATTATGTAAAACTAAAAATTATTTTTTGGAAGGTTCAAACTCTCACACTGATGGACAAGTACGCACATATTAACTTTCTTCTATATTATGTGTAAACATTAACTTATATATAAGTTTTTAATCAAACTCTCACACTGATGGACCAGAAGGTAATTCTTATTTTCTTAGCTCTAATGTTGGATCAAAAATATTAAAAAGTGATACATGAGAGTGAATGCTTCAAAGACATAAGGAATCAGAAGATGTTGCTTATACATCATAATAACTTGAAGATATATCTTTATTGGTTTCAAAAAAAAATAATATCAATGTCATGGACATGTATAACTATCATGTTATCTCATTCAGCATGAATGTTTGGAATGGATTTTAATATAATAGATGAATCGCATCTTATGATCTACGTAAAAATAAAAATATATTTTTTTTCAAAACAAATGAGGGTCATGACATATATCATGCAAGAGCAATAATGAATATGATAAAAACTAACGAACCAGTCTATTTTAAGAGTCAGTTAAAAAGCATCGTGTTATTGATATTTATGTCTAATGTTCTTATTAATAACATACTGTTTATACATCATGATATTGATAAAAAAGTGCACCCTTTAACAATTAACAAAAACCATGTACACTGTTACTTCTCCAAGATTAAAATATTTGTTTCAATATTAAATTATGGTTTGCAATTTTGATAATATCACATGAATTC
Organism: Diplotaxis tenuifolia; assembly: GCA_014822095.1. Taxonomy (NCBI): domain Eukaryota; kingdom Viridiplantae; phylum Streptophyta; class Magnoliopsida; order Brassicales; family Brassicaceae; genus Diplotaxis; species Diplotaxis tenuifolia. The sequence continues at coordinate 9,353 of JABAYD010078714.1, read as the reverse complement.
TTTAAATTAACTGTTTACGTGTTTTAAATATTTCAATACTTTATAATAATAAATTTTCAATTTTTTTGTTTAAGAGTAAGCTACTACTTACAAATACTAATTCATTTGCTAATTTTATTATTGGTTACACATATTTTTCCCTTAAACTTTCTTAGAACAAGTGGTAAAAATAGTCCATGTCTAATTTTAAATTTAGTTAATAACATAAATAGATTATTTACTAAATTATAAGAATATTACAATTTTTATAGAAATATTGCATATTGATTGTCTGATTAGAATATCTTTAATCTAGAAAAATGAATCTTCTTATAAGTTTTATGTTCGTTTTTGCTACCTATTACCGATTTGGTACAACTTGCAAGGACAACCGTATAGAATTTCATAATCAACTTAGTCCTGTTACTGTTCTTTATTATCATTGTGATCACAAGAAGCCTGTCATGAAGGAATTAAAATTTAACACCTCAACTTTCATGGAGATCACAGACTCAATGTTAAATTTTAATAAGGAGTCACTGGATTGTCATTTCAAGTATGATAAGTATTACTATGATTTTCGAGCATATAGGCCACCAACTGCGGGTCGATGTGGCGCATTACGTTCATATGCAGCCAGAAAAGATGGAATCTACGTTGGAGTTATGAAAAACTATGAGAATTTAAATTTCATTGGAATTTTGGTAAATGTTTTTTTTTTAAATAGTTTTGTGTACCAAACACATAAATCATATCATTATGTATTTTATTTATGCTATATGCGGATTTATTTTAATAATTTATATATATTTTATAATACTTTTATAATTACCAAAATATAATGTATTTATAAATAAAAATGTATTGTTACTTTAACTAGCATTGTCTATCTTATATATCTTTAAATGTATTTATATTGTTTGCCTATATATGAGTCTTACATGAAATTTTTTAAGAACATTTGAATCTTGTTAAAAAAGTTGTTAATTTCTTTTGTGGTTAATAGTTCATTGTATAAATTAGTGAATCTTTTTTTCTTAATTTTTGTTAATTATACGATTATAAAAATATTATAAAGACGATTTTACAATCGACTATTCTACATGTCTTATGAAAATTCATGTTTGAATGCATCATCCTAAACCGTTCTAAGATATCGACGCCTGAAGGTATTTTTTTCACCATGTTGAAAATCTCATATATGTATTTTATCATATTTAATCTGCATAATTTACATTTTCTATGATTCAAAAGCGAGATCTCTTAATGTAAAAATATTAATGCAACTTTAATCAAATCACCGGATGATTAGGGGTTTTCACTATCAGTGAAGTGTTTTAACAACATATTAATTTGTAGTCTAGATTCTTTATATCTTTAGTTTTTAGAAATTCATCATTTTATTGTTTAGAAGTATATTTAGATATTATATTCTCCTCATGACGAATATATATTGACTATTGTCCATATCATTACTTTTTTTTTGGCATCCCATATCATTACTCGTAATATGTTATCGGTCTTACTTGTACTTTCTAGATTATGTCGATTACTTTATTAAATTTGATATAAGCAAGCCGATAGTTTTAACGATGAATTGGATTAGAAACTTATGATAATCATCATATACTTTATTTTGTTGTTAATGACCATATATAAAAATCTTGTAGAGTACACTGACTCTTAGGTTTGCCTCATAATTGTCTTTTTGACTAATCTTTATGAATTACTAGGGGTTGACCGGCGCAGGTTTTGCTGATATAATATGGTTTAGCTATGATTTCATTTGGAATCAGATGAATTCTTCCATTTAACATTTATCATACATGAGCTTTGTATTTGTTAGCTACAACTATTTTTTCTATTTTTAATTATTGTTGGTGTTATTATCCAGCCAGTTAATCTCTTTTACACTTCGCAACGTTTTTTTCTTATATCACAAAAGTAAAACACTTGCAAGTTAAATAGCTTTCAAAACGTTTTATTACTCCTTATTTCAATCACTTTGATATATTTCACACATATTAAGAAAATGAGAAAATGTACTATTATGTCCTCATTTAATGTACAACTGCTTAAACAAAAACAATTTAAAAAAAAAACTATTGGTTGGTTAGGGTAAAATAAGATTATATGTAAAAAATTGCATTGAAAATGTAAAAAATAAGAAAATAGTAGAATGACACTTATTTAGAAATAAAGAGAATATATATGTGTGGGTGGATTGATCACCTTTCAATGAATACCACAATACATTGGCCACTATTTTTTTTATGTCCCAATACAAAGTTACATATATCTAAGTATTTCTCTTGTTGAAGTCCGATAAAACCCAATATAGAGTCTCATTCAAAATCAAAATAAACATAAAAGTTGACAAGCATCCTACTTATTATTTAACTTTTGCAGTTACAACTTTTTTTTTTGAAAAATGCTATTTTAATATGTGATAACTATGAAGAACTAAACTTTAAATTTGAATTTAAATAGTCGATTAAATTTATCTCAAACATATATCAATTGCAAACATTAAAAAAATAACAAATTTAAACTCGTTCTGGTTAGGACCAATCTGAAAACCTCAACATTTTACAGTTTATTTTAAATAGTATTATTTTATGATCAGAGTCATTTTTTGATATTGATATATTATTTTAATATTTTGGTACAAACTCTAAAAAACAAATATGAAAGTTGTGAATGTACCTTAATGTTTGATCATTACAAAATCAAATTCTAAATTCTTTAAATGTGTTTTCTTTTTTGTGTAGCAACATGTTTTCCAAAATATAAGTGGAACGCTGGTCTTCATTTAGCATAAATTTTGTTTTCTTTAATTCTTAGTATTAATTAAAGTGTAATTATTTAAATCTTGTTAAGTACGGTTTGTTTATACTATGTTTCAAAGCGTATGAAACGTTCTTTTTAAATACGAAAAGTTTAAACTAATTTTATATTTCAAGACGAAACATTTTAACCAAAGTGAGACGGAATGACCCTGAAAACGTCTTAAAATTGGGAGAAAATTTAGTTTGTTAACTGCATTATCATAGCTCAGTTCAGTCAAACCTCAAGCCCAATATGTTTATATCAGACGATCGTTAAAACCCAAACCACACCAGTCTCAAATGGCAAAAACCCTCTCCCGCTCCACCGCCTCTCTAGTCGCTAACCGTTTCTTCTCCACCTCCAAAGCCCCCGCTCCTCTGCTTCCTTCTCAATCTAACCTCATCTCCCATCGATCCGCACCCACTCTTTCCACGTCGACGGATTCATCCTCGATTCAACAAGTTTGCACGACATCCTAAAGACACAGAAGATCCGGCCCCGGGTGATTATTAGGCTCCATAGATCGGATCCACCCCGCAAATCACCAGATCCAAATTCAGCGACCCACCACCTACTGAGACGTCGCCACTACCTTCTGGCTGCGACTACAAGCATTGGCTCATCGTCATAGACAAACCTGGCGGAGAGTACGCTAACAAAGAGCAAATGATCGATTGCTATGTTCAGACCCTAGCCAAAATTGTCTGCAGGTAAGCTTTTTTTCTTTCTTCACGTTTTCTTGTGACGCAAGTAAGGGGGGTTGTGAGTGTTGGTTTTGTTTTATCATTGAGGAAGAAGCTAAGGGCATGATTATCAATTGTGTCCTTAGTTTGTGGTCCTTAGAGTTTTTTATTGTTAATTTTAGATTAAGACATTGTTAAAAACTTTTTGTAAAAATAGTGATTATTGGTGAGACTTTTTGTTGGTTTTTAGGTAAAAATTATTGCAAACATAGGAAGAAGAGTTTTCTCTATATGTATTGCAAACATATCCGGTGCCTCATAATCGTTCAGCCACCGCACCAGTGACAAGACCACCAACCATATCCACCACAAGCACATTCGAGTGCGAATGTGCGGTGATGTTAGCCATTGTTAACAAAAGATGTGGAGAGAAACAGAGGAGTCGCCATTCACCATTAACCATATCCACCAACTATATCCACCACAAGCACATCCACCATGCTCTCTCTTCGTGCCAGCACATACACCATGCTCTCTCTTCCTGCCTTTACCCTGTGAAGAAAAAGAGCTGCTACTTTGCATACCGTCTGTTCCTGTTTTCACTTGAGATGCTGTCGGACTAGTCATTAACCTAGGAGAAGGACTCTGTAATGTTTTACTCAATAACTTATCTACTTCTTGTTGACGTTCCTTCATAATAACAAAAACAAAAACTTTTTCAATACCAGAGAGTACGAAAACAAAAGGGTAATAAATTATGATCACACACACTCACATCGATATAGTCTTGATCAGTGCCACCAAATAGACTCATTCATAACATCATAAACCCTCCAACAAACAAACAAAGAGATTCCAGATGGGTGTTCAAATCGATTCCCCTGAAACAAATAATCATAAAGGACGCAACTTTATACGATTTTTCATCATCCCCTGAAACAAATAATCATAAAGGATTCAATTTTATACGATTTTTCATCATCCCCTGTTCTGCAACAGAATCAATTGACGAATAATTGACTGCTTTGATTCTTAATTTATCAGACTGTGTCCTGATAAGTGATTGCTTTGATTCGGATGTAATCAGAAGAAGAGAAGCTTACACTTTGAGAAGAAGCCATAGGAGGATTGAGGAAGCGAGATGGGTCGAAGAGGAGAGTGGAAGAAGCAAGCTTGGAAGAAATTCATGGAGAGGATGAGGGATAACGCGGCGCAGAGCCAAGGAGCGATCAGAGAGAGAGATGCAGAGTTGATTTCGGGAAAGAGAACATGCAATTGATTTTCAGCCAGCTGGCACATAAGGACGCAAAAGAAAAGTCCGGTTTTAAGGCTCATCCTTCTATTTCTCCTATTTTTTTGTATTTTCTTTTAAGTCCAATAATCCTAAGGACCAGCCCTTCTATTTCTCCTATTTTTTGTATTTTCTTTTAAGTCCAATAATCCCAAGGACCAGCCCAAAGACGGGCTATAATCATGCCCTAAGAGGAGGATCTACAACGTTTCTTGCGATAAGTACTTTGCGTTTGGTTGTGAGATTGATGAGGAGACATCGAACAGACTTAAAGGTATTTGTCTCTTTTCCGACACAACTTAGGAGCGAGATGATGTGGTCTGTGTGATTGAGTTGTCTTGGTTCTCATGAGTTTTCAGAAATACCTACCTTCGTGCTTTCGGACTCTTATGTTGATCGAGAGTACAAAGACTACGGAGGTAAAATTCATCAACACTTTTTTCTACTTCTTTCAAAATATAATTTCTTTGATGCTTTGTTCATGTGTATGAATGATTGAACTTAGTTAAATGCTTCTCTGGCTAATGTATATCAATGTGATTATTTGTAATTAGCTGATCTAGTCTTTGGTGAGTTTGTTTTCTATATTGCAGGTGAGTTGTTTGTGAACGGAGAAGTAGTTCCACGTACTCCAGAGAGACAGACGAGGATTGTAAGGTTCACGACTAGAGTAGTAAAACTGTGATCATTGTGGATGATGTTGGTTCTGTCTGAGTGCGTGAAGCTTAATTAATCGTTAGCAGTGATTGAATTTATAATATTAGTACTGATCGTTCTTTGTTGTGTCAACTTCTTAGAAAATGCCAGAATATCGTTCTTTGTTTTATTCAAATACTAGGGGTTACCCGCGCGGGGTTTATTATTTAGTTGTTGTATGTATGTTTGATGATTGATCAGGTTGTTCGGAGTATGTGTATTTTGATGTATAGGGTTGTGTTAATTGTGTGGGTCATATATATAATGCATAGTTGGGAGTGTGAAATGTTGTTAGTGGTCTAGTTATTGCATTTTGTTCTTGTTCATATGCTTTGAAGTGGGTTGTTTTTGAATTGGATGAAGTTGTATTGTCATTTAATTCGGCCTTGTGTTACAAAAAAAATTATGTTATTACCTTAATTTGGTGAGGACTATTTTTTCTGTATGATTTTAGACTTTTTAAGTTTGGTTATTAGATTTAATATATGTACACGTAAACACAAATCATAAAAAAGAATGTTTGTTAAGTTAGAGTGATGATAATAAATTTTCTATTTGTAAAGTTTTTTTTTAAATTTGTCAAATGATTTTTGTAGAATAAGATTAAACCAAATTTTTTTTTATCAATCTAAACCCGTACCCAGAGACAAAAATCGGTAGGGATAAGTCCTATAATTAAAAGTAAACTGGAGGCGTTTCAAATTAAACCAAGATAGAAAAACAATTCGTATTTTTTGGTTTCGTATTGTGGACGAACTCAATTGCAAGGCAGTAAATGTTGTGATCAAAATGAAGAGAGTGGGTTTAGGAGCAACACTCGTGAAACAACATAGAAGTATACATTAAGAATTCAACAATCTACTTCACATTAACATGTACACCACTCAGTAGACCGTAGAAGTTTACAAAAAAAAATACAGCACAATCTTTATACAATTTAGCATTTCCCAATGGTTACAACTTCACCAGGGTAACACCTTCCCTATGACGTATCTCCGACCCATCTTCCTCTTCAAAATCAAAATCCAGCTTCTCACTGACCATAGCTACCTCATTGCTTTGTTCCTCCTTGTTTTCTTGCTGGACTGGATTGTGCTATCTGCGAAATCATCAATCTCAGCGACATTTGGACTAATATTCTCATATTTTCTCCTCTTGCCTGAATCTATACTAATCATGGAGTCTTAGGTTCTATAGTACTCATTGACTGTTGACTCTATTGTCTCCAACAAATGGTCACCACACTTGGTTACTTTGGCCCTGAAAGAAAAGTTTAAGAGATGCATACCATCATCAAACTCTTTGGGTGCTTTTATTCAATGCCTCAACAACTACATATTTTGAAAGCTAAAATAACTTAATTCTCAGTTCTCAAGGCCATATATCTCTAGGAGTTCCTCTTTGGTTCTTGGAATTTTCTTGCTTATCTGCTGAAGCATTGCATTGCTGCCACCACGAACAAAATGAGTTTTTTTTTAAGGGTATACATCACATTGACTACGATAACATGGAAAATGGGAAGCGGAATGTTTACCCAAATATATGATATGCCATGACACCGTCAGGGGCTTCTTTGACCAGAAGCGTACGAAGGTTCCTCAAGCTGCATACATGACGGCGGAGAGTTCTAACGAACCAAAAACATAACTGAATCAACCTCTCAAAAATTCAAAGTGGTAGATCAATCAGCAATCTCAACAGGAAAAGGGAGATTTAAACTATAAAGTGATATACCACATCCTCTGGAGGAGTATATGTTGATGTCTACCACATGAAGCTTTACTTTCCCATCAAGAAAAATGGCTCATGATCTCTTCTATCTTCGCTTTCTTCACCAACTTCGTCGCAATTTGATCCATTCACTTTCTCTCTTCAAATATATGGATGGTATCCCACATATAGTTCCTTAAGAATCACATCACAAAAAAGTGTAAAAATCAGATGTCTCAGTCAGTAGTTATCTGGTCAAGTACTCTAGATCAAGATAACCAAAGCTTCATTTTACCGTCGTACTCACAAGTGTTTGGTCAAGATACAGACCAGTCTTAGAAAATCCAAATTCTGCAACTTTGGCCATGAGATTATCATCCCAGAGAATGTTAGCAGACTTCACATTGTGGAACTTGTATGGAGATAGTGAACCCCACAAGCTGCACCAACGCATACTCCAGCTTATGTCTGCAGCTCACCCTGGTTCATCCAAGTCATACATATGGTTCTTAAGCGCTCCCTTTTCCATATACTCGTACACCACGATGATCTTGATGTTCTCATTGCGGTACCCGATTAAAGGAACCAAATGAATTTGTCTGAACTGAGACAACATATCGATCTCTGTCCTGGATATTATTGATGCAAAGCGGGTTAGTAATTCTGTGAGTGAAAAAAATACTTTACATTATGTGTTCGAAGATCGTTATGATCCAAACAGGTAGAATGATTTTGGTAATACCATTTAATAAAAAGTCTTCTTTCCTTGAGTATTTTACATTTGAATCAAGGGTCATATAAATTCAAGTTGGTGACTGATTTGTTCTATGCATGTGATCAATGAATACAAATGCACGAGAAGGAAGAGAAACACAATTTTCTATAACACATTTTAGCTATTCGAATCAATTCACAGATGTGAAAAATTATATTCTCCAGTGTTCCCATGAGTAATACGTAGTCATCTCAAAATATTTCAATGGATTTTCGAAAGAATCAACTTCCGCAATAAAGTAAAAAAAGTAGTATCATTACATTACTATGTTTCACTTTTCAAAGTATGCTAGGACACAGTATTTGGAATACTCTAACAAAATATAAGTGACAGGCTGACAGCAACATCGACAGTGACTAAGAATTATTATCCTAAGCACTTTCAAAAACCATAAAAGAGTATTCTGCAGCTGAAAAGAATAAAAGAAGATAAACAAATACTCACAGAATAAAGCTGTCCAAGAGATCTCTCGATAAAACAGCAAGTAACCTGCGCAAAAGAAAGAAAGAACTAAATGTTCTTTATACATTCACACAAAAAATATGTTAATTGTTCATGAGTATCTGCTTGCACTTGATTAAAAATATGAGTGTGGGAAGATAGCAAACCCGAGAAAGGTTTCGCGAGAGAATCTTGCTTTCATATGTAATCGAGGGACAAGGTTTGAGAAGATTATTTCTTCTTGCAAGATGACCAACGGCAGAGTTTGAACAAAGGGCAACATCTCTACTTAGAATAAATAAAGTCTGTTGCTGTATTCCGTTCTTGCATTTAACAACCCAAATGAGCCAAATTCAATCTTTTTCTGTGAAAAGTATAAGCTGGCGGTTACATCGAAGCTGGAGAGCTCATAAACGGCCCCTTCTCTGAGGAGCGTATGTAGGCGATGGACGCTACGCTATTAAAGGTATGATTAAACGTAGTCTGCGATCGATGAAAGAAACCATATATACAGTATACATATTAGTTTAAATTTCAGGCTTAAACAAATTAAAGGAAAAAAAATTGGAAATTGCTAATGGGATACGAAATAATTTCTCTTCAACCAAAACCATATCACTGAAAGATAAGGTTTGCTGAGTCTTCCTAGTTTTTAGGAACTCAGTTAGTTTGTTTCTTGGTCAATAAACACGTCCTAACGTGTAGGTAGTGGGTTAGTAGTTTGTTATTATGTTTCTATCTTTTAGCAAGTCTCAGCTCTATTTAAACAAGCTTCTTTGTATCGTTTCTATTCAAGCAATAAGAAAGACAAGTTTCAAGTTCATTGCTCTTATTCTTACAAGTGGTATCAGAGCTTTCTTAATTAAAAAAACACAGTGAGAAAAAGAGAGATGGGAGAGAAAGATTCATTGCTTTAACATTCCAAAGTTTGATGGTGACTATGAGCATT
>JABAYD010078703.1:0-10322 GCA_014822095.1 Diplotaxis tenuifolia | reverse complement strand
TGCTCAATGTGCTGCCTCTCCCACTCCTTATCCTCGCGGCGGCGCTCCATGTCGGCGACGAGGGGATCAAAAGGGATTGGATCGTGGCGAGTGGGTTTGAAGTTGAAAGAAGAGCGGAGTTTGAGGCGGTGGTGTTGGTTGTGACCACCGTGGTGGTGGTGATCGTGGTCGGACTTCTTTTCGGGAGAGTAAGAGACGAGGAAGAGGACGAGGATCCCTACAGTGATGTAAAGTATCACCGAAGCTTTACCCATGATTTAGGACAGCAGAAGGAATCAATCTGAGCTTGGAACCCTAATTTGGTTTGGCAAAGTTGAGGTTTTTACACTCGAAGTGATGGAGAGAAGAAGATACTAGATCTGTTACAGCTGCAAGATAGAGTCTTTCTGAATAACTGTATTTATTTTCGGATTATGACGTATCTATATTGTTTTAGATAAGTAAAACTATTTACAAAATAATACATTTGTAATTAATAGTAGATGTTTTAGTTTTCTTACTTGTATATAAATGTACATGTTTTATGAGAAATATTACATAGACGATATTACAACCGATAATTCTACCTGTCTTATGTGGATTCACGTCTGACTGCATCACCCCGAGTCACCCAATGAGATCCATTCCTGACGGTACGCCTTGCGCGCTGAAGATCTTTTGTAAGTCTTTTCTCTAATAATCTGCATAATTCGCCATTCGCCATTTATCTCTCCGGAAATTTAAACTCTTTTGGTGTAGAAACTGCATAGTCTAGGATTCGAACCCCAGACTTGATGTAGAAGCCTTTAAACCTTAACCACTAGGCTACGGTGCTTTCACAAGTAATGCAATTTAGTTGACAAAAAAAAGTAATGCAATTTAATTTTAAAATAAGATATAAATCAAAATATGAAAGATAAGTTGTTGAATTGTATTGGAAATCAAATAAAACTTTAAATTTATTGAAAATAAAATCAAAAAGTAATAATAAAAGTAAATATTTTTTAATATGTGTGAATAGTCTTAAATATCATATGATTATATCCAGAGAGAGTATTAAGTTTAAGGTGGTATAAATTATATTAAATTCTTAAAAATCTATAAATATAATTATAATTTCTTTGAATTTTAAACTAATAAAATATTAACAAATACTGCTTGTTGATAGAAAAGTAGGACATTTAAAGTTGTTCACAAAAATTAAGGAAAATTAAATATTTATTTCTGTTTATTATTTTTTTAATTTTATTTTACATAGTTTAAAACTTCATTTGGTTACCAACAAAGTTCAGTCACTTATCTTTCAACATTTTGATTTATATTTAAATTTCAAATCAAAATGTATTTAAAATTAAAACATCTTATATTTATATACAAAAAAAGTTAAAACATTTTACATTTAAATACGAAGAGAATATAATTTTTCTATGTTTATATTTATTATTATTAACTAATAAAATATGTATAGAAAATGTAAAAGCTGTTTTTAAAAATAAAATTAATTACTTTTAGAAGCAGGAGTATACTTAATTTATGACAAAAAAATGTTTATTTTGGATTTATGATATATGTGCAGGAGATTTAACTCTAGATCGATCAGTTACAGTCAAATGATTTCAGTTTACGCCTAATAAACACAAAATATAATATAACTAGCTTAACTAAAATATCATTAAACCATACCGCAGCTAATCTGTCTCTTTAATGACTATCATATCATTAGAGTTACACTCAACTTTAGGTTTAAGCTGGTCATTGAGAATCGAGCTTACCACTTTCCACCACGTGGTCCAATCCCATTAACCATCTCCTTTGTCTACGCCTCCATCGATGCACAAACAACACGTGTGGATGTCACCTTTCCTTGTCTATTCTTCAATTTGCTTCCCCTTTCTCAGATTCTCATATGCTTTTCTCTAATTCTATCCCGTGAACGTGTTCGTATATAACTAAGTGGATAGATACTTTCTACTCTGATTAGATTTTCCATTGATTTGGAGAAAAAATGGAAAAGTATGAGGTTGTGAAGGATCTGGGAACTGGAAACTTCGGGGTGGCTCGTCTCCTAAAGCACAAGGAGACCAAAGAGCTCGTTGCCATGAAATACATCGAGAGAGGTCGAAAGGTGAGGCCTTTCCTCCTCCTCCTCCTTTGTTTCTTAAGTTCATGTTTTGGGTTTAGGATTGTAAAGGTTTTTGCTTTTATAAAGTATGATCTTTTTGAGTGAGATTTTCAGGAAAGGTGAGATATTTTGGGGTTTTGATGACAAATGATCAGTATGATGATGATGATGATGATGATGATTTGGCGTTTTGATTGTTTTGTATGTTCTGATTATGGAGTGCAGATAGATGAGAACGTGGCTAGAGAGATTATCAATCACAGATCACTTAAGCATCCTAATATCATCCGCTTCAAGGAGGCAAGTTTAATTTTGTTTTTTGGATTTTTTTTTTTGGTTTAGCTAAGGGTGTTTTGGGAGCTTAGTTTGATTTGGTTTCAGGTGATTCTGACACCTACTCATCTTGCAATTGTGATGGAGTATGCATCTGGAGGAGAGCTCTTTGATCGAATCTGCACTGCTGGTAGATTCAGTGAAGCTGAGGTTATTGTCTCTTTATAAAGTCTTGGACTTTTGATCTCTCTGTCACCATTTTCTTTCATCTTTTGATCTATGTTTAAAAGTTATGTTTATGATCTTTATATTTTCAGGCTAGGTACTTCTTTCAACAACTTATTTGTGGAGTCGACTATTGCCACTCCTTGGTAGGTATTCATTCATTAATCCAAAAAGTAAACTGGGTGATGCATATTTATATTATTGTGAATCATTTAGAATATTAGTATCCACACTTGATGCTTTGATATGTTTAGAATCTGTATCACCTCTGTTTCTTTTGCATGATATGTACTGACTTCTCACCTCTATTTATTCTGTGCAGCAAATATGCCACAGAGATCTGAAGCTTGAAAACACACTGCTTGATGGAAGCCCTGCTCCGCTTTTGAAAATCTGTGATTTTGGTTACTCTAAGGTAGCTGTACTCATTCATTTCCCTTTTCTTCTTTGCTCATTGATCCCAGTCCTCATTCCAGTAGAGATAATCATTATATGTTCAAGAGTCTATTAATTCTTATAATCAGTCCTCAAATCTGTGTTTACTTTCTTGTCGTGTAGTCATCAATACTACATTCTAGGCCTAAATCGACTGTTGGAACTCCAGCATACATAGCACCTGAAGTTCTTTCCCGGAGAGAATATGATGGCAAGGTACACTCACTCACTCATTTCTCTGTTCATTAACACATTGGCAAGATCACATAGACTGGGTTTTGCATTCATATGATTGTGTTTTTTGTAGCACGCGGATGTGTGGTCATGTGGAGTAACCCTTTATGTGATGCTGGTTGGAGCTTACCCATTTGAGGACCCTAATGATCCAAAGAACTTTAGGAAAACAATCCAAGTAACTCCCATTCCATATTCAACTATCAACTAACTCTTATTGCTCCAGTGTCTCAGTAATGTAACAATTCAAATGGTATTATTCAGCGTATAATGGCTATACAATACAAGATTCCAGACTACGTTCACATATCTCAGGAATGCAAACACCTTCTCTCTCGCATATTCGTCACTAACCCCGCCAAGGTACCTAAACCATTTCAAGCTATATCATGTAAGAAGATGTTACGGTTCTGATTGTATTGTCAATAATGTTCTTGACAGAGAATCACGCTGAAGGAGATCAAGAATCATCCGTGGTACTTGAAGAATTTGCCAAAGGAGCTGGTAGAGTCGGCTCAAGCGGTGTATTACAAGAGAGACAACACGAGCTATTCTCTTCAAAGCATAGAGGACATTATGAAGATAGTTGGAGAAGCTAGGAACCCAGCTTCCTCTTCTAGTGTTAGCAAAAGCTTGGGTTCAGGGAATGAGGAAGAAGATGAAGAGGAGGAGGACGTTGAAGCTGAAGTGGAAGAAGAAGAAGATGAATACGAAAAGCATGTCAAAGAAGCACATTCTTCTTATCAAGAGCCTGATAAAGCTTCAAAGAAAGAAAATGATTCGTAACTCTTTCAAAGCCAAAGGGAGTTAACTACTTCGTACATGTCATTTCACTTTCCGAACTGATGTCTGAAAACTTTCTAGTTTCTTCAACTGTCTAGTGGTTCTGAACATATCTCAAAAAAAAAAATGCTGTCGGATCTTCAGAGAGTGCTCTCAGTGATTTAAGAAGCAGAAGGGGTCAAAATATTATGATGATAATAAAAACTAACTCTGTTAAGCATTTGCTTTTTGCTTGTTTAACTAATGTCACTATTATTTTGCTGGAATAAGCTAAAATTCTATGGTTAAAAAATTGCCCAAGGGCCTACAAAATGTTTAAGCCAGCACTTTTCTAGTATCAGAATCTAATTCTGCTAATGTTTACTCCTCTTTCCACTTGTTAACATATCTCAAGAAGGCACTTGCTGGATTTTCATGAAGTGGAGCTCTTACACGGGTAGATCTCCTTACCACTGCTTCTTCCATTTCTATGTCCTGAGCTATGTCCTTGGTCCTCTTTTGTAGTGTGGAGCTGCAAAATAACAGTTTAAAACCATCACACAAAGACAATGAGACTGCACCAAAGTGAGCACTGAACAAGTGACCAGATTAATAATGCAAACTAGAGAAGCTCACTAAACTGACCATATTCTGTCATAGAATTTCTCAAGCTGCATCTGTAATGCCAGTTCCCTCTCTCCTTTACGGTTTAGAGATCCCATCAATGCATCGAGCTAGATTTCAAGAAACAAACACAAATTTGAACAAAATCAATGCAACCGAATGATCAACAAAGAAATGAACCATGTGGCTTGATGATGATACCTCTTCCTTGGAGGTATAATAGCCCCATTCTTTGCAATCAGAATCCTCAACAAATATTCTCCCGTTGCTCCGGAACCACCAGTACCTGTTGTAGTTCCGATCTTTACCCAAGGGGTTTGTACGTATGACTATTTTCTCCATCTCTCCTTCATAATATTGCCTCTGCAGTGTAACACACAAAAGTTCAGACATGCAAAAAACCACATATCAAAAAAAATTGTGAGGGAAAGGACTCAACCCTCTGTTCAGGGCCCCTCCTTTCTAATGTTCCCTTCTCATCTCCACTTGAAGATTTTCCACGCTGCTTCTTCTCCGAAATTCCTTTCTCCTCTTCTTCTTCTTCCTCCTTTGATGTGATTTTTGTATCCGTCCTCTGCCTTTTGTGCTTTCTCAGATATACATTCCCCATAAGCCTATCATTACCAAAAAACAATGATGAGCACCCAAATGGTCTTATAAAAAAATGTTCTGCATATGCGTAAACACGATAAGCCAAACCTTTTCTTTGATATTTCATTTCCTTTCGAAGAAACAGACCCATTCTCCATCTTCATTTCCCACGCAAAGCTCTCTTTCTCCTCTCTTTTCTTTCGGGCTTCTGCTAATGCTTCTTCTCTTCTAGCAGCTCCAACGGTATGCCGTTGTTCAACAAGCTTGTCTATTTCCCCCTTGAACGCAATCTTTTCAGCTATATGGTTCACTAATTCCCTTAGGATTTTCAGTTTTACACTGGGGTCCAATAGACCATAATGTCCCCGTTTGATTGTTCCAATGTCAAAGCACAAATCAGGAGTGTCAACTGATTCCAAGAAGTCACATAGATACTCTGTCCATGTGATCAATGTTATCTGAAATGAAGCAAAAAGCAGGCCATCAAACACAAAAGAAAACTTTAAAATATCACAAGTCTGTCCACTTCATGTTGAATGAGAATAGCATATTAATGTGCGATATACCTTTGACTTGCGGAACCTTCTCTTCAAAGCTTTGAAATTATCACCGTCTTCATTGATGAGGAATCGGAAAAGACAGGCATGCACTTCCATAATCAGAACCAAATTACTCTCCTTGTGGCAGACAGCATTTTTAAAGTCTTCCAGAGAAAATCGCCATAGATGCAGCTGCCGACCAAACGAGGAACAAAAGTTCCAGACCATAAGAAGATCCCTAACACAATCCATAGGAACATTAAACTCCCGTGAAAGACGAGGACGCTGAGTGACATCAGCATCATCACGATCAGGTTGCAACAGTAAATCTTCAATTGGATAATTGATAGACTCTTTCTCAGACTCATTAACATCTGCAAATAAAATAACCAACAACGAAAATCAGTATAAAATGTATACAGGAAAGTTACATGATGAATTGCAGAGCATAAATGCAAAGCTACCTCTATATGTCTCCTCTGCAACATGACTATCATTTTCTGCTCTCTTTCTTTTTCCGTTTTCCCTTCCCGTTTTATCGTCCTATAGTTTAGCAATGAGACGAAACCGATTAGTATATAGAAATCAACGCTACAAAATTATTGTATGGTGGTATACTTCCCCTACCTGCTTCCTTTGCTGAACCAGTTCTCCATTCTGAAAGACATATTTGTCCTGAAGTTCCTTGGGAATCTTTCTAGTGATTCCATGTGCTTTACCCAGATATTCGTTAACTACCCAAGGTATACTGTGGCATGTGGACTCCCGAATGAAAGACTTGAGAAAATTTCTACTAAATGGAAATTTCTTCCATGAAAGATCCTCCCCAGACAGCACTGCGTTCTCATTTATTTTCTTGTCTTTGTCAAGGAAGCCTACCTTATACTGAGGTTCACCACACCCATCTGTGACTACTTTCAAGATTTTGCACGAATGCAATTCGCCATCCCTGTTCACATACAATACAACTCTGCACCAGAGAAAAAGCAATTTTGCAGCTCGGTCGCTATTCTGTCAGCAAGATCCTTCAATGAGAGTGTACCTATACAGCATGGAATAAACACATCAGAAATAGTGCGAAAACGAGAGAATTCAGGAAGATACGAACACTTTATGCTGCCACCCTTGAAAATACACAGCAATTTATATATAAATTAACAAAAAAGACTCTGACACAATTATATCAGAAGATGAACCATAATCTAAGAAAGGGTTAAGAACTTACTGAACTGGATGATACTCAAAGCAGGTGCCACTAGCTCTCGAGGCAGAGTTTGAACCTTTTTGCTTGTCAGTTTTTCTGACACTAAGGCCTCCTCGTAGGTCAAGCCAGTTTTACCAGTAGATTTACATGTCCAAACTCGCTGGCGATACAGATTTATCTTCTTCAAGTACAATCTGTTTTATGTTAAGCAAACAAAAGGTCCTTGGCTTACCTTTTAAAGAAAGCTTCTTTTTCAGTAGAGGCATCCTCCTACGGTTTACAAAAAAAAACAATCCATAACTATCAAGGAAAATGTAGTCACATTTGTTAATATTTTAGAGCTTTTCTGTCACATTGCACAAAAATATCTACCGAAAGTGGAAATCTTGAACACATAGGGCAAATGATAGCAAAGAAGCTGATTCTAATTCCACTGTCTGATTAGTCATATATAAACCCTAGAACTGTCGCATCCCTATCGAATTAAGAAACAATCTGAACCTTGTTCACTGAGTGGTACCAGTTCAGATCAATAATCAAAGAACCGTAACGAAAACAAGGAAGGAAACACACACCCAAGATCAAGAAAAGCAATCGCTATCATGCGTCCGTTAAGGCGAAACAAATGATTAAATTACACACCCGAAAAAGTAAATCAAAATTTGCAACAAGGAAGAACACAATCGAAATCATATCATAAAAGAATTCGAAACCCAATGCAAAGCTAACAATGACGAAAGCAAAACCTCACACGACACCGTACAAGACGATCAATTTTCCCGCCAAAATTAACAAACGAGAAAGAGAGAGAGAGGAGACGAATCTTACAGAGAATGTACGGAACTCGGAATCCGCGTCGTCGACGGAGAGAAAGAGAGAGAGAGAGAGGAAGTGTCTCGCGAAGAACGAAAGCAGTTGCTTAGAACTCTCTCTCACTCTCGTCTCTCTCGCTCGCAGCTTGTTGGGTCAGTCGTCGTTAACGAAGACTTATTAATGTATTAACTCTCTGCTTTATATATGTGTACACGTGTTTCTGTTTTTTTTTTTTAACCAGTACACGTGTTTCTGTTTTGGAGCCATTTAAGTTTTTTTTTTTTTTACCAATTTGTCAATTAAGCCCATTAAATGGATGTACTGGGCCTCAGATCTTCCTTACTAGGCCTAGATTGCTTTATTCATTTGTCGAATAACTAACCAAAAAAGCAAAATTAGTTTTTAGGAATCTAGGCCTATATAACTAAATATAATTATTATTTTTAAAATATAAATATTATGTTAAAAGAATATAATATATTAGCAAACGGATTAACACACTAAACTATATTAAATATTCTATACAAAATTAACATTTTTCAAAATTTTATATATACAAAAATATTTTATCTAAAATGAATAAACATAAAAGATTTAAAAATAATCCAGATTTTAAAGTACGGATAAGAAAACATAAATTAATTTTTTAAATTTATTATTACATGTATATATTGATTTGTTTAATAATCAAATGTAAATTTAATAAGACAAAATATAATAATAAGTGATAAATACATGTGATGGTGTAAAATAAATGATTAATAATGAAATGTAAATAAATTATTTTATTTAAAATATTTATATAAAAATTTAAAATATATAATTAAGTTATTAATATATCCACTATGATGTAAAATAAATATCTATAAATATATAAATCAAATATCCACGCGGTTCAAAGCTCGTTTTAAATTAATTAGTAAGTTTTAATTACTGTATTTATTTATAAATTAAAATATCAATTAGTTTTTTTTCTTAGTTTTGAAAAATCAGTACGTAACCTACTCCAGATGATAGATAACCCGCCCAAAAAAATCAGTAAAGTATATTTGAATTCTTGTATTGATCTTCTCTTTTTCTCTTGTGAAAATAAAATTGCATTAGGCGAAGAGAGTTTGCATAATATTACAAAGGGATCATCAAACGAAATATAGTGTAGTGGATCTTTCTTAAGTGCTACAAAACCTCCTTTTCAAGTTTTAGGACGGCCATGAAAGCTTCTTGAGGTACATCAACTCTACATATCGCTTTCATTCTCTTCTTACCTGCCACCTGTTTACTCATTTAAATCAAATTTTAAAAATTAAAATTAAATGATGTCGCCCTTACTGAGCCTTGTCGAAAGGTACCTGTTTCTTAAGAAGCTTCTTCTTCCGAGAAATATCTCCACCTGATTGGAATCATCATAGTAACGACATCAGAGATGGCTTTGTGGGAACAACCCACATCAAGAGCTTAGGTTCAAACGGTTACAGAAGTTTAGTGAAAGAAGGCAAGGAAATGTGTAGTTACCGTAACATTTGGCCAAAACATCCTTTCTGATTGCTGAGAGTGCTTCACTAGCGATCTCTTTTGTTCCTATACATGCCTGTAAGTATCTGTTTATGAGAAATCATCTTCTGCAGTTTGTATATTCTACCAGATAATCAAGTAGAACTGCAATTGACCAGACCCATTTGATCAAATGGAAGATCCAACCATTTACAGAAACCTAAGTAATTTACAGTGAAATTAAATTACTTATACAAGAGTAAATGTAAATACCTGGATGGGCACTTTAAACATTTGTCTTGGAATAAGCTCTTTGAGTTTCTGAGTCAAAGCTCTCCCAACGGAATATGCCTGGACGCAAAGTTCAAAACGATTCCACAGTGCAGTGAAGACAAGACTCTTACATAACTCAATGCTACATACTGGAAGATATACTAGCAGAAGCCATGGTGATGTCACTGTGTGTTGGACACTTTGCGGTTTTGAAATAAATTTTAGTTCTTAAACAATTCTGGGCCACATGCTATCCGGATCAGTCCACCCGACCCGACCCAGGTCCATTTTCTTAACGGTTGCAGACACTTGGCCAAATCAAAAATCGAATTAAGTGACTAAAATTGTTTCTATTTACGCTGACGATCATATTAAGATTTGCACCATTCCATCAAGAAGAGTAGGAGAAACAGATAAATAAATCGTAATAATACATTGCAGTTAAAAATCTGCAAGTCTTAAACTTTTTATTTCAACAAGTAAAAGGAAGCAAAAGAACCAAAAATTTGAGTAACAGTGAGTGAATATGTTCAGCATGACCTCGCAGCTCTCTCACTCTCAAAATGATGATGGGAATCGCAATGCATTATCAGCACTGCCTAAAGCTTTGTTTTTTTTCGTTATTGTCAACAAAAGAAGAAAAAGAGAAGTATTAATTAAGCGTATCTCCTTAAGCTGCTGCCTCCTTGGAGATCTTCTCTGCCTTTGCAACCACCTCGTCGATTCCACCAACCATGTAAAATGATTGTTCAGGAAG
>JABAYD010078693.1:1892-12301 GCA_014822095.1 Diplotaxis tenuifolia | reverse complement strand
TTAACAAATAACTTTGTTTTGTTTCTTGCTATCACTTATCATGTATAATGTATGAAATGGTTCATATTTTCAGTTGATTTTCTTGTGATATCTAAGAATGGTGCGAGTGGAGACTACCCAGGATGTACAGACTTGGCATATGCCAAGGCAATCAAAGATGGTGCTGATTTTATAGACTGTTCTGTCCAAATGTCCAGTGATGGTACACCCTTTTGCTCAAGTTCCATCGATCTTGGGAACACCACAATGGTCGCTCAAACTCCTTTCAGAAACCGTTCAACAAATGTTCCTGAGCTTAGCTCACTTGGTGGTATATACACTTTTAGTCTCACCTGGTCAGAGATCCAGAACTTGACTCGTAAGTGTCTCCTCAAACTTTCTACTTACAGATAGAAGCTCTCAAACTAACAAACTAGTTACTATTAGTAGAGATAGAAGCACTCAAACTAGTTACTATAGTATTAGTAGAGATGGAATCTATCTACTCACTTTGATAAATGCTGCTCTGTTTTGTGCACTCTTCTTCCTACTATTAATAATAGTAACCAGTTTGAGAGCTTCTATATCGACTCCTACTTGACCCAAAATAGGTTACATAGAGATACAAACTACTTGGAATTTGGATAACTTGCCACTTAAGTAACTATTCTCCAACTGTTTTGTGCAGCTGCTATTTCAAACCCCTACAGAATATACAATATGTTTAGGAATCCAAATGAGAGAAACGCTGGAAAGCTTGTTTCACTTACTGACTTCCTAAACTTGGCAAAGAACTCCACCTCTCTTTCCGGTGTTTTGATCAGTGTAGAGGTGAGAGCTCTCTTGCACCCCTTAGTCTTAACATTTTATGACAACTTAATTCTCATGAACTATGTCTCTTTTGCCTCCTTCAGAATGCAGCATACCTAAGAGAGAACCAAGGCCTCGACGTGGTTAAAGCGGTTCTTGACACACTCACAGAGACTGGCTACACCAACATCACAACCAAAAAGGTCATGATTCAGTCAACAAACAGTTCGGTTCTAGTTGACTTCAAGAAGCAGTGCAAGCACCAGACTGTTTACAAAGTTGAAGAAACCATCCGTGATATTCAAGACTCTGCTATTGAAGACATAAAGACATTCGCTAGTGCTGTTGTTATTGTAAAATCATCGGTCTTTCCTGACGCTCAGGGGTTCGTCACAGGGCAAACCAATGTTGTGGAGAGGCTGCAGAAGTCTAAGGTTCCAGTGTATGTGGAACTGTTCCAGAATGAGTTTGTGTCTCAACCATATGACTTCTTCTCTGATGCAAGTGCTGAGATAAACTCTTATGTTACTGGAGCTGGTGTTAATGGAACTATCACTGAGTTCCCTTACACAGCTGCTAGATACAGAAGTAAGTTGCTTCCTATTTACACCAATGGCCTAATAACATAATGTTTGTGACTAGTCTGGACCACACTTTTGTGGGATCAGTATACCCCTATATAATTAAAAAATATATATAGTGTTGTGTTTTTAGGCGTGGGAGATTACTGGTTGCGATCCCAGGCCTCATTTTATTAAAATAATAATAATAATCTCACGTTATAATATGAACGCCTAAGTTTTTTTTTTCTCCTTTGTAGGGAATAGATGTTTGGGAAGCAAAGAAACTCCACCTTACATGGCACCTGTGCAACCTGGTGGACTCTTAGAAGTTGTGAATCATGCATCTTTACCTCCAGCTGAAGCTCCAAACCCGGTGTTCACAGATGCTGATGTAGATGAGCCACCACTACCACCGGTTACAGCAAAAGCTCCAGCCTCAACCCCTGGAGGCCCTGCAAAACAATCAACCGGTGCACAGGCACCTAGTGGACAAACCCGCCTCACTCTATCTCTTCTCTTTTCTGTTTTGGACATGGTTCTTGCCTCTTTTCTAATTCTGTGATCAAACCCTTGATCACATATCCTATGTGTGACTCTCAGTCAAATCATAACAACCGGAACCAAAATGTTTTCATGATTATATTATAGTTTTGTCCTAAACAGCAGAAAATTCTTGGAGTGTAACTTTCCCCTCAGATTCATTTGTTGTTGTAAACATATACTATTGCCTTGTGTCTTGTAATATCTATGATATTTGTATTCATGTAATATCATTTTCTTATTGCACTGAACAGAAAGAAATTGTTTTTGGGGTTAATAAATAAGAATACCTTTCTTCTTTTCAGTTACCTAAAGATTCTTGTAGAAACTTGTTTTTTTTTTTGCTTTCAACTCTTTGAACAACTGTTTCACAAGTTGGTATTGCCCTTGATGCTTTAGTCCATTGAAGACCTGATGAAGAACAAGAAATAGAATCCTTGAATCAAGAGGAGCTGATCTTCAGACCATTTCCCTTAATAAAAAAAAATCATTCTTAACATAAGGCAGCTACTAACACATTGAATGTTTGATCATGGCAACTGTTCCTAATCATGCGCTTTTGTTTAGTTCAGATCCTCTGTCTGCGTTTCTCCTAACGCATTGTCTCATTATTAAATCAGAGAAGGTCGACAAGTTGGGCACCGAATATACAGTTTGCACAACACCAAGCCAGGCAGATTGTAGAGTTACTTTAATATGGTTTGGACATATCGTCATAAGAATAAGAAGATGTAACGTGCCCACAGACCTAGAAGGCTAGAACCCATTAGTCTTTTAAAATGATAATTTGGCACTAGAGAAGGAGCCGCCGAAGGAATTAGAGAGTACCCTCTTGTTATCTAAGCCAGGATTAGTAAAACTGAAAGGTGACAAATAAAGAAGATTTGTTAGAAGTAATTTGTAAAAACATATTTTTAGCAGAAACATTTAATAAATTAAGCAGGCCATCCTCTATATGCCCATGAGCAAGAGAAAAAAATAAGAAAAACTGGAGATGCGGGGTATCGATCCCCGTACCTCTTGCATGCTAAGCGAGCGCTCTACCATCTGAGCTACAACCCCGTTATGTTCTTTTAATTACTAAGCCTATATTTAATATATTAATCCATGATATATTAACCATAAAGATAGGACTCCCAAATTAACCAGAGCATTGTATCGCTGTGTCTTCGTATTATTGTGTGCATCTCTATATAACCGACCAGTGACATTTTTTGCTTCAAGTGAAACGTTTTTCACCATTGAAAAACACCTTCTCCTCAGCAAGCTCGTTCTAAAGCTCGCACTTAATTTCTAAATATGACCCTATAAAGTACTCTTCTGTTCATAATTTAGTCCAAACTGAAAAAAGCAGGGTCGTAACCCGTGTTTCAATCTTCATAAACCAAAGTAAAAGATGAATTAAAGAACGTTCCCAAACGTTACAGATCTCTGTTTATGCTTAACAAAAGGAAAAGTATCAAATGCAACAAACTATATAAATCATTTTGGAGCCTTTTTTGCACAATGTTTTACTCACTAATAGAAAAATCATAAATTCTCTCATGAACAATTCGAATCAAACAAGTTTAAACCAAAAGATAAAAAAAATCTGTAAAAGAAAGAAGAAAAACATTAACAATTAGAGTTACAAACAAGAGCACACAACATGAAGAATCTTTTGGAGAATCTAAAGAATCGAGAATCAACGATCTCTCTAGTTATTTGCTATGGAAGATGAACTCACTCAAACACCACCAAATCTCTTTTATCATCCACATCTTTGTATTCTTTGCAGCTACCAACCAATCTGAATCTTCTCTTTATGTAAGATTTTAAAAAACAGAAACTCACTGTGATGCATGCTACGCACATTGTCTTTTCTAAGCTTCGATACCTGAAAAAATGTTAAAATCAAAATGCATCAGATGATATCAAACAAAGCTAAAAGCTGATGCTGATGAGTGAGTGTACCTACCTCTATTTCCTCCAACACTGTAGCTTCCAGAGGCATTACCAGATGGGTCTGAAGCTACATTGTCAAAACCAAAGCCATAAGAGCGAGACAAGCCGTCTAACTCATTAGAAGACTGATGTGGCATCATCGTCTGCTGCCACGTCGAGTCGCTATAAACCGAGTTCCCTCTGTACAGTTCCCCTATTGACCCATCAAAACCATTTGTATTGTTGTTGTTGTTATTACCACCAGAGAATGACAACGCAGAAAGTCCAGAACTTCTACCATAGCCACTAGTATCAGAAAGCCCCCAGTTTCCTCTGTTATTACCAACAGAGACACCCAAGTTCCAACCAGGACCAGAAGAATCAGTTCTGTTTCCCCACAACAAGTCTCTATTGCTTGGGTTATAAGCAGAGTCTCCTCTGTTGAACCCTATTGGAGAGTTGTAACGGTTTGGTGAAGGACCATACTGGTTCCCAGGGATCCGGTTATAACCAACAGTATTACCATTCAAACTCAGTTCTTGGTTCAGACCAAGACCAAAGTTAGAGAAAGCATTCCTACCACTACCAATAGGACTAAACCTAGAACCAGCAGGGCCTATTGGGTTGTTACTATAACCAGGAGCAAAACTATTGAAGTAGCTATTATTACCAGAAGACCTATTAGAGACTACTACTCCATAGTTATTATTACCATACCCAATAACCGGGTTAATAATCGGGCTTCGGTTAGCTGGAGGAGGAGCTGAGGAAGGCTGCTCCTTTGGTACTGCTCTTTTAACTTCAACCATTTTGCCGTTTAGCTCGTGGAAGGTCTTGTGAAGAACCATGTCAACAGACTCTTCCGAGTCGAAAGTGATGAAGCCAAAGCCTCTTGGCCTCTGTGTGTTGTGATCATACATTACCACGACGTCAGCGATTGTACCGAACTGATCAAAGTAGTTCTTGAACTCGGCCTCGGTGATGCTTGACGGTAAACCACCAACGAAGATCTTCTTGGTTCGTCCGTTGCCGCTGTTACCACCGTGGCTAGGTGAGATAAGGTGCATTGGACTCGCGTGTCGTTTTAGGACTTGCTGATCGTCCCGTGGCACCGCTTTCTTGGCCTCCACCTGCAACAAAACAAAATGGAATGACTCTTTAGTATATATTCTCATCAATGTTCTAAAAATCGGACCTAAACGAAACAATTTTTTCAAAACAATTTCTTTAAAAAGTCTGTCAAAACACTTAAAAAATCGGTCTAGTCGTCAGCCTAATCAATAATCTCAAATAAAACAGTCTAACTAATGCCTAGCGATTTCTTAAACATTGCTTAAGACTCATCAACTTAGGATAATGTCATGATTAAAGACACAAAAGACAGATCTATAAGAATGATCAGAGAAAAATGTGAACTTTATTGCAAACCCTTTACTCAAAGACTTATCAATGAAGGATGATTTGATGATTAGACTAACCGTGCGGCCATCGATGATGTGTTTCTCCATGATGACTCTCTCTGCAACAGAAGGATCTGCAAAGACGATGAAACCAAAGCCACGTGCACGTCCCGTGGTACGGTCACGCATGATCACAGACTCAACCAAATCACCATACTTGCTAAAATACTCTCTAAGTCTTTCTTCATCTGTGTCCCATGATATCCCTCCAATGAATAGCTTCCCCAGATCCGATACAGATTCCATCTTTTGCTCCTGCAGATAACAAAAAAAAAAAACACGATCAATGAATCCGATCTTGAGAACACACAGATTCATCTAACAACCGAACATATTTTGATTTTTGGACAACTCTTGGATCGTGTCTTAAAGATTCAAAGCTCTGAGATTTACGGACAGAGAAACATGGAAATCTACTTTTGTCTGAAAACCAAATCTCAGTCCCGATCAAATCGGAATTGAGTATCTTTTTCAAATCTGACAATGGATCATCAACAAAGCATAAAAACAGAGGATCAATGATAAAACAGAGGATCAATGAGATGAAGAATAAACGTTAGATTTGGAACTTGTGGAGAAGGAAATTCACCATCTTGGAGAGGACCCAGATGATGGAAAATGTGGAGAAACCTTTTTTTAAGATCTGGAGAAAGGGACAAGGACAAGAGAAACAGAGGATGTTTTGTTCATTCTATAAGACATCCACTCTTTCTGTCTCTCTCTCTCTATAGGGTTCTTCTCTTATCAAGATGGCCTCCCTCTCCTCTCTCTCTCTTTCAAGTTTATTAAAGACTTCTTTTTATTTTCTGTAATGCTTTCTTGATATTTAAGTTATTAATTTAATTACTTAAAATTCATTAAGAAGGATTCCTTTTTTCCTCAGGCCAAAGATGGTAAAACAACAGTCACATATAATAATAGGGTGGCAAGATTTGAGATTTGCATCTCTGTAAGAATCTTATTTTAGGGCTGTTAAAGAGAGGCAGATGATGGAAGCTGATATATAGCTCCTTTCATTTTAAAATTTTATATTTTCCCGTATACATATTGATCCTCAACAATTTATTTGCCAACTAATAGTTTTTTTTATCAGACACAATCAAACTAATAATATTCCAATTTTTATGGGATTGAATTTCGTTATAGATTCGCTTAGAAAAAATCAAGAGAGGTAAATCTACAATAAATTATTTTAAAATAAATATAAAAATAATGTCAAATGAAGTGAAACAGTTTTTTTAATGGTAACATCAACAATAAACATTATTTTCTTGAATCAATAAAGATCTACTTAATCAACATAATTACTAAAATTAATCAGCATGTTTATCACGACCTCCTACCCATTATTCCTTGCTTTAGAAACAAACTAAGGTAATACTTTATGCATATCTACTTTGATATCTACTCTATTAAAACAGAGTCATTTTTTTATCTACTGATAGAAGTTATCATTTAAATTTGGAATCTTTCTAAAATGTTACAAATGAATAAATAATACACGCCATATAGTTTATTGGACCGCATTACTTAAATCAAACCAACACAATTAATATATATAAACCAAATTAAAAAAAAAACTAACGATTTATCAAAATATGAAAATTTACTAATCATATTAAACCAATAGATTTTATATCTTAACAGTCCCTTAACAAATATGAAAATCTACAAATTATATGAAATCAATAGGTTTTGAAAATCGTAATATACCAGTTCCTTCAAAAATGGAAATTTAATAATTAAATAAAATTTATATTTTCAGGTGTTTAATATTTTTTAAATCCATTATTAATCACTTATTTAAATCATGTATGTACTTTCATAAATTTCAATCGTAAATTTTTATTTTTTTAAAATTAAATGTAAATCAAAACCAAAACTCAAATCTAAAAACTAAAAATGCGGGTTAAAATCAAAAATAGAAACTAAAAATCAAAAACCAAAATTTAAAACAAAATTAGAAAAAAAAATGAAACTAAAAAATAATGCAAACCAATCATCACCACAAATTTTAGACTACTGATTTTATACTAAAACATATTTTAAATAAAAATAAAATCAATTATATAAATTTTTAATAATAAAAAATTTCCGCGTTTGAAAAGCGCGGGTCAAAAGCTATTAAGATAAAAGACTACTGTTTAAATAATTTAGCTGAATAACCATTATTATAAGTCCAAATAAAAGCGCCCTTGAATACATTACAAAATTAGTATATAACATTCTTGTGTAGAATGAATTATCATTTTAATTTCATTAATAAATCATTTGTAATTTTAATATTTTATATATGCTATTTAGATAAAATTAGAAAAATTAAAGTGCTGAGGGATTTGATTAATTACGATTTCAAAACAAATCAGAAATATTTCAAAATTTCATTGATTAATTACGATTTCAAAAGTTAATTATACCCAAAAATTCAAAAGATTGTATATTCTCATCTTAAGTAGATGTTTTATTTAAGGATAATATGTTAGATCAATTTAACTATTCCTTTTAGATATGCTGAGTATATATCCTTTCAAATTGAACAAACTTTTTCTATTTTACATTATATGATCAAAAATATATTCACATATAAAATATCTTATAAATATTATTTAAGTGATTTTATATTTCCAATTATTTAAAAATAATATTTACACATATAAACCTATACATGTTTGAACATTTCTTGACATTTTCTTTGTTTATTTATGTTGTTTAGGGAAAGTATAATGTAACAAAAATAAAATTTGTTTTATAATTAAAAATCTAGAAAATTTATTAAATTTTCTCTTTTATTATATATGTTATTTTAAAAATAAAAAGAAGCTAAATAAAAATCGAGTTAACAAAAACTACTAAACAAAGAAAAAGAAAGAACATATTTAATAGTAGTAATTAAATTTAATAAATTAATTCATAAGTGATACTTCTCTAGTTAGTCATGTAAGAATTAACGTACGAAACTGAATTTTGAAATAGTATTATAGAGATTATAGGTATAGACATGTTTATCAAAAATTGAAAATTAAACTGATCCGAACCAAAAGTAAAGTTTGGTAAATGTTTGGGTCTTATCAATTACTCAAGTGGATTCTATAACTTTAGAACGAAACATTAAAATCAAACCAGAACTGAACCAAGTGGGTTTTCAAATTTATATAATACAATTTTAGTTATAAACATTAACTATATTTTGTTTTTAATAAGTAAATTTTTATAAAAAATATTTATTAACCACATTATCTAAAAATAGTTATTCAAAAAGAAATTATTCGAAATATTTTAAATTATTTTGATTATCTAAATTTTTATTCGAAAACACGAAAAAATCAGATATTTAATCTAAAAAATCTAAACTTTCAGACTTCGTAACACCGAATTAACCAAAAACTAAATTTATTTGGAACCAAACTAGACCTAGGATTGTCTTGGATATTAGCCGATTTACAATTTTGTTATTTGAACCAAACCGAAATCCAAAAAATTAATCAGAATTTTCAGATACTCGAGTGGATCCTACATCTTTAAAAACGAAAAAAATGAAATAAACTGAACTGAACCGAATTACTACCCAAAACGTACATGCCAAGATCTTAGCTATAATCACATGTAATTAATATAATAATTTATGTGTAATTAGATCTAACATTTTATATTTTATATATCTAAGACCTTTCCTTACAATATAAAAAGAGGAAGACTATATATTGAAAAATACAGCATAAAAATGTCTTAAAAATCATAAAAATGTAGAAATGATGAGGGATATTATTGATCATATACTGATCTAATGAAACCCTTTTTGATATGTGTACGTTGGCATATAAGAAATTTTTGAGTACTCGTGAATATATTAGGTACTTTTGATCTTTTAAAAAAAAATATATATATATTAGGTACTTGATCGGTATCTTTAAATATATGCAGAGAAGAATCATATGCCCTACAATTACAAGAAATTAAAGTACTAATTTCTTGCACCAATTTCATATTTAATATTCTAATCATATTGACATTTGATATTTTCCAATAAGGGAAGATATTCTGTTATGTATGTTTTTCTTATTCACTTATGTGCGTATATTATATATGATGCCTAAATTAAATAACAAAAAAAAATATCAACCAGAAAGAGAAGATATGATCTATAGACTGTATACAGCTTGTCGTGGGTGGAGGCAAAATTCTAATGTTCTTTTTGGGCATAATGTTGTTTATGAGTATCAAAAGATTGCATTATAATATTTATATCCAATAATTAATTATATGTAGGCGTGGCCAGTAGTGAACCAGAAAGTAATGCATTTGTTTTTTTTTATAACTTTCCATCTAAGAAGGTATCATCAGTTGCAGTGAAAAAAATTATATACGTGTTTCAAACAGTTTATCTCATAACAGTTCCTGCATGACCATGCATTCATATGTCGAGATTTAAATTAATCTCAAACTGCTGAATATCATTGAAAAAGAGCATAAAACTACAAAGATTCATCACTTTGTTTCTGAACACTCCTTAAAGTGGTATCCAGCACTTCAGTAATAAGATCACTATTACTCAATATATATCTGCCTATATTATGAACTAAAATAATTGCAAATTAAGTATACGAAACTAAGATATTGGAACTACCCTTTCTCTTGGTCAAATATTTGGTCTAAGTTATGATGATGCGTGGACATCACCTTTTTGAACTTTGACAATTTTCATGCATGACTTTGCCGTTTTACATTTGAAGTTATGTTCTAAATAAACAAATTGTAAATTCTTTTAGCTATTTTGTTTAAATATTATACTTGAACCAACCAGCATTTCAAGCGCATATATAATGTATCCATGTAACCGAAAAGGCAGGTCCTAACCACTTTTATACTGCCATAATATGCGTCCTATCAAAATCAGAACTTTTTTATTGTAAAAATTTCACATGATAAAGAATATAGTTTGTGATTGTATATATAGTCTAGCGGTTTGTAAAAAAATGACATAACACATACGGTTGACAAACAAAGAGATAAATTAATAGTTTAACATTTTGATCCAAAAGATAATTAGATAAATTAATAGTTTAACATTTTGATCCAAGAAATAATAATAGTTTAACATTTAAATTGTTACGTTAGTTGAGGAAGTAAGCAAATA
>JABAYD010078680.1:0-13531 GCA_014822095.1 Diplotaxis tenuifolia | reverse complement strand
TTAACAATCTACTTAATCAGAAAATTGAGACCATTAGATTGTATTTTTTAAAATGTTTATATATACCATAAAAAAAGATCCGTCCAGTCGGACGGGTTATGATATAGTATATACATATAAATAAAGACTTGTTACAGTTACTCATTTGATTCTTTCTCAAACTCTTAAAGACATGGTTATGGTGGTGCATTTCATATCACTCATCTTAGCTTAGTAGACAACCTTTTATGTCACTGAGAATGCCATCAAAAGATTTATGTGTTCTTGAGAGTTTGATAAAGACATCTGAACCAATCACAAGGTGCCACGTAAGTACCACAAACAAGTTCCATCTGCTAGCAAAAACACTGTATTTGAAACTGCCAAAGTACATGAGTGCTTTATTATCATGGGCCAAAACTTCAGTGCCTTTTACAGTAGCTGTGACTAAGTATATGGTGATGATACAAAAGTTGAAAAGTTCTTCAAGTAAAGAAATGAGATCCCAAATACATTAGCTTCTGTGATTCCGCAGTAAACATTGAACCTGAGGGAGATAGTATGTCTCCCCTTGGGTTCTTGATTCAGTTACAAGATGATCTCGGCTTGAACACTGACGTTGAGTGTCTTGTTTGGAAGAACGATACTGCTTGTCACCACAACCTCGTCTTCAACTGCAACCGACTCTCCTGAAAACCATTACATTTCAAGTTAATTAGTTTTTCTATCTACAAGGAGAGATTACTGTCTTGTCTGTCATGGAAAGAGGAATACCGAGAATTGTAACTCCAAGTTTGGAATTGTAGACTCCCTCAGCCTGTGATCAACAAAGTAATCAAGATTGTAAAGGACACATCAAACATAAACAGAATGAGTCAAGACTCTTTTAACAGATGAGGAAACATGCCTGGACACGTGACCATCTCCCTATTGAAGATTTCCAACCAACGATTGCGTTTGTCACCACTGCATTTTCCTGTGAAAAAAACAGTCACTGATGAGTCAACCCCAAGAGAAGCTTGCATTATTTTCTTTTAAGTCATTGATGTAAAGAAGACATACCATGATCTCAACGTCGTCAAGGATGATACAGCTGATAAGCCTAACACCCGGTCCAACACGAGCATTTGCAGAGATTGAGACATTTGGACCAATCTGTCAATAGCCAAAACAGAACGCTTTGTGATAAAAGTGGAATCAACAAGGGACAAAACCAGAGAGGGTTACTTACCTTTGCAGTTGGGTGTACTTTTGCAGAAGGATGTATGTAAACATCACCAATCACTATGGCACTCTTTGTTCCATCACCACTAGCCAAAACTTGGGGAGAGGTTAACCGGAATTGGGAAAGATAAAGCTCCGAGCACCTCAGTGACATTCTGAGGAAAAAAGTCAACACATAAGTCAAAGCCATAAACTTTCCCTGTTTCAGTTTCTGAAAGAAAGGCAAAAGGCATACCCAGGAGATTTGATTTGCTCCCAGAAATCCATAGTCTCGTAAGTATAAAGCTGTTTCTTCCCAGCTAGAGGTGAAAGGATGTCTTGATCCAATCTTACAAAATCTGCTGGGATCCTGTTTTTAAAGTGGTTGAGAAGATGATTCAGTTCAAAGACTATTCAGTTATGTATGGGAGAGAGAATCCACGAACCTTGTTGCCGGTTGAAGAGCTTCGTAGCTGGAAACACGTCTCAGAGTTGCTAAGACAAACAAAAGGGAACAAGGAGTGATGTTGTATACTACTAAGAGAAGGAAGAATACACAATGGTCTAAGATCTTTGTTCCTGCTTTTACCTGTGTCATTCCTCTGAGTGGAAACATCTCTTATGGCAGTGAAAATTTCAGGTGTGAATACATAAACACCGCAGTTAATACGGTCACTAACCTGTGTGTTCCAAGATTAAAGAAAAACATTAGAATCAAAACTTGAAGATGCTGAAGATCTTAGTAGTCTCAGTGATATATGTACAGACAAAAGTTTCAGGTTTCTCGGTGTAATGAAGCAGCTCATTAGTAACTGGATCCGCAACTAGTTCTCCAAACTGGCTTGCTGATTCAGGAGAGACCTAAACACCGAAGCAACTTTGATAAAAATCAACCCGAAACCAAAACAAGAGTAGTGTACATACTCTAGTCACAGACCTTGATCACAAGAAGAGTTCCAATTCCACCATATTTCCTATGAGCCTCTGTTGAATCAAAGTATGAACTATAAAGACTAAGAAGGATCTTTGAATCCACACAAGATCTGAACTTAGAAAAAAAAGAGAGTACATACCGAGCATTTCAGGTAAGGGGAAACTGCAGCAAACATCACAGTTAAGCAGGAAGATATGAGACTGCAAGGAAGAAACACACAAGAACTCAGATATGAAGAAGAAGAAGAAGAAGAAAGACTTGGAATCATAAAAGTGATAACCAATCAATGGAGACTAACCGGGTTATCTTCCATGATAAGATTTCTATAGTGATACAACCCACCAGCAGAACCATGTGGCTTGTCTTCACGCAAATATCTAATAAACCCCAAACAAAGATGAGAGATCTCTACTACATAAAATGATCAAAAACTGTTACTTGAGATGCAAGAAGATCAAAACCTGACAGGAACTTTGAGTTCATTGGAGATGGCAGAGACGTAAAGTGCAAACTCCTTTTCCTCATAGAATCCAATAAGATAGACTTGAGCTAAGTTCGGAATCTGCATACAATAAAATATTGACACTATCATCATCATCATCATCATGCATTGATCTGAAGTTTGAGAGAGTCAAAAAGGTGTTACCCTTTTACAAGCAGAGATAGGGTGATGCACCATTGGTTGTCCAGCAAGAGGAAACAGGGGCTTTGGAATGTTCAGGGACAATGGTCGAAACCTAGTACCTGTAGTTGGATCAGAACACACATAACCATATTCGGACAAGAATTGTCTTAACTAGAGAGAACACACGTATATATTGGCTATATGCTCAAACACACACACACACAAAATCTGAAACTAATGAGTTCCGTTAGAGATCACACGAGATATATATATCTCAGGGCATTGATATTTTCGGAGGAGACAAAAAGTCAAAGTCTTTTACCTTTGGTCGGACCACCGACCAAGATCACAGCAACAACTTTCTCCTCCGTTGAGCTTCCCATCTCTATTATAACAGATCTTTGAATTTCTCAAAGTCCACAAAGGTGTTGTACGAAGCAGAAAAGATCTAATCTCGCCGGAGAAGAAAAAAGAAAACTAAAAGAGAGGTTTTTTGAGAAGATGAAGATCTAATCGAAAGTATCTGCCGGGATATTCGTTACTCTAATAGTCTAGGTCCTAGACTCTAGGATAGTATAATTATTTTCAAGAGAATTTACATTTTTTTTTTAAATAAAAGCAAAATGTTTTGATGATACGACGTCGTGTCGGGAGATACATATTTGAATGTGTTTTGTGGGAACGCTCTCGTTCTTTTGAGAAAATGGGAAAAAAAAAAACAAAATAAAAGAAAATCTATCGACTCTTTTCAAAGTCCGTTTCATGTTTCCAATCTAAATCCGTTGGAAACTTGTTTCAGAATCGAAATCTGTTGGAAACTCGAGGAAACTTTTTGAAAATATATTTCTTAAAAATTTCATTTTAAAACATGATAGAAAACTTATGTTTCTGATTTGGAAACTCGCTATTCTAATTAGAAACGCAAAAAAAAATAACTATTTGGTATTTGTGTTAGTGATTACATGTTTATTATCATATATTTTGATATTATTTTTTTCATATTTGTTATCATTTTAGTATAGTGATTTGATTTGGAACAAAGTCGCTTCATAGTTTTATCGAACGATAACATGTGTTACTTTTTAGTTATTGATTATAATTTTAATAAAATGTACCAAAACTACTTATATTACTTAATTTTTGTAGATAAAAAAAATAGGTTTACACGTTGATTAATCATATATATATATATATACACGTTTCTAAAACGTTTCCATTTTTTATTTAAATCACGTTTCGACGTTTCCACGCGCTTGGGTGAGAGTGGGCAATCTTCAAAGCAGGTTTTGGGCAAGAAACTTAACTGTTTTTTTGAAAAAATTGTTTCATATAAATATTTGTATCACCAAAATGTACAAGTTATATACTTTGCTTAAGAGTTTTGGACATTTTAAAATTTCTAATGTTCTTGATCTAGGAACAATGTTTAGATAGATCAAAATACACGTAACTAGGATGCTTAAACGCTGCGTATTGTCAAATGAGCACAGTAAACGCGGAACTATTCCCCAAAGTTTGATATTTTTAGAAACGGTGCCGGGTATGATGAACACATGGGAACCGTATTGTATGATGACACAAATAGCTTAAACCAAAACAAAAAAAAAACTATAACATTGAATACATTCATACAAGTTATTTTGGGCGCATTGAACAAAACAAAACGACTATTTGTAAACGATGGTGCAGGCATCAAAAGAATCTTTTCGAGATGGTCTTCTCTCAAAGTGGCACTTCTGGAAGTATATAAAGTCTCAAAGATTAGCGAGAACCAAGCCAAGATGTGTCAGGCTTGGAAGATGCTTCGGTTGAACCGTCTATTTGGTACGGTGCCTTTGATGTAATCCTGTTAAAAAAAAAAGATTACAAGTGGGATATTTATTTTAGAAACTTGCTATAACCAACACATTAAATTATGCACAAAAAAAAATGCAATTACCTATCCTTTCTCTTCTCCAGGAATCTATGAAGCGAAGCTCTTCTAGCAATCGGCAGTTCTACAAATATAAAAAAAAAGAGAGAAAAAAATTCGTAAAAAAATGGCTAAAAGCCTTGAGATATAAGTATAACCAAAGAGGGCTGATCAGATATATATATATATATATATACCATAAGCTAAAGAGGACGTGTTGGTCTGTATTGGCTCTTGTGTTTTTGCATCATTATGGTTCCTGGCTAATTTTTGAGTATAATCACTCTGGTTATTGTTCAATTCAGCTGTGACAGTTCCTTTGCTAGCCAAGTCAATGACTTGTGTGGCTTTCTCAGCAGGAAAATCATCAAACACCATAATTTGACCACCATAGAATATGGTCAAGGGACCATACTGAGACTCTGGCTTCACAGATCTAATCAAAATCAATAAAAAGTTAGTCTATAGCTTATGGTATACGATGAGATGATTTGTCATTACAGTTAACAAAACATACTTAGTTTCTATGTTCTTCTCCACTTCCTCCTTGGCTCCAGAGGAAGAGGAATGTCGAGGAACGGTGTCGTTCTTTGGTTTAACGTCTTGAGGAGACGAAGCTTCTTCACAAGGGAACAGATTCATCACTGTAGGTTGACGTGTCACAGCAAAAACTCCTACAAACCAAACATAGAAACATCTTCAGAAACAGAACCAAAGCAGAACCGGTTCAATTATAAGAGTTCAATTTCCGGTCAACATATAACCGGTTTTCAATTCAATCCCATCATCAGAACCAAAAACAAGAACAGATCTATAAAGAGAAGGTTTCTTTAGTTACCATTGACATCAGGGTTGCATGTCATCCCTAAGCTGAGATCTCCAAAGCTACCATTCTCCTGGAGATAACGACTCAAACGACTACATGTCTGTGAGAAGCTCGGTTTCTTCTGTAACTTCCGACCAGAGTCTCCCCGACACTCGGCAGAACTCGACATCGTTCTTTCTTTCTTTCTTTGTCTCCGTGCAAAAGTGGAGTTTGTGACGAGGAAGACAATGTGGACCTCTCTCTACTTTATAAAGCAGTTTCTTCTCTGGTTTGCAGATACCCAAAATAAACAGTAATAGTGGCATTTAAAACACGTGTTGTTATTGAATGCCTCTTTATTCTAAAGAGTTCACCGTCACACACGCCACGTCCGGCCTACCAAAAAAGCTATAAAATAATGTTTATTAAAATATCTTTTTGTCGAATAATTACTAAAATATCTAATAAAATAAAAAAGGGACATCAACATGCATGATTAAATACCTGAAAAATGAGTCATTTAAAACAAATCTCAGTTTTAATAATTCTTCTGTGTCTCAAAACCTCTATTATAACAATGGGCAAGTGGCATTGCTGATGAACCCTCTGTATAAAGTATGACCCTACTCATCCATAAATCACGTTTTCTAATTACCACATTGTAATACTTGCACTGTAATATAATACTTTTTTTTTATAACCGTGTGTCATAGCCCTACTATGTGGTCCTGACTTAAGACCGATCCTTGCATGAACGCACATCTGAAGGTGGGTACTGGATAGGTGAACACGATCTTCGGTGTCGGACGCTATAGGGTCCGCATGTAAAATTCCCCGGTAGTATGATACTTATCTAGTTCAACTCCTAATCATTTTTATAGAAGACCTTAGATTAAAATTAGAAGGAACATCATGACTAAAAGAGTAAAGTATAATTCAAAAGAAACATCAATCAGATTTAATTTGTAAACAGTAAACATGTGAGAAGGTGGGAGAGGTAAGATGAATAATAACATGTGACAATATATTTGTCTAACTACATTATGATCACAAATGAGAATATCTTAAATAAAAGCAAGTGGGGAACATAGTAGCTACCTAAATGCAAAAAGGGGTCACAAGAAGAATAGAACAAATAGTTGTTGTCCAAAAAAAAAATAAAAAAATAAAATAATGTTTCAATAGTCTTTTTTTTTGAACTTAGCTTTCATATTTAAATTGCAAAAAGAAGAGAAAACGTACAAGCCCAAGGCTACGGTGTTTGGTATAAGCGTTATGATCTACT
Source organism: Diplotaxis tenuifolia (assembly GCA_014822095.1). Classification (NCBI taxonomy): domain Eukaryota; kingdom Viridiplantae; phylum Streptophyta; class Magnoliopsida; order Brassicales; family Brassicaceae; genus Diplotaxis; species Diplotaxis tenuifolia. The sequence goes on along the minus strand of JABAYD010078680.1, from coordinate 6,788 downwards.
TATTGTTCTCTTCTAGTACAAGTTTTGAGCCGAGTCTGATGAACTACTTTTATCCACTATTTTTCTATTTAAAATTGGATATGATCAGAGTATAACTGTCAGGAGTTTCTAAATTTTAACTGATAATTGATTTGGTATGTGTTCATATTGTGTAATTTACAAAAAAAAAAAAAAAAGCTACAAAGATTCCAATCAAAAGGGTATCACACGGAATAGTTTTTTTTCATGGCGAATCCAAACTCTACTAGGTTTTCTCCTATCCAAATTCTCTGGCACATCATGATCTTGGTAGTTTAACAGACTATGTTGATTCCCGCACTAACATGGGGAGTTCTTGTAAACACTGCACATAACAGATCAAGCTCGAGAAGAGTAATTAATATGTTAAGGTCAGAGAGCAAACTGTCATTGATGATGCATCAGAGAACAAATGGATGTTAGTGTTACCTTACAGAGAAAGTTATACAACCAGGTTTGGAGTTACAAGCAATGATTGCGTTCATTTGTAAGGAGCAAAAATAATACTGGAGTTATGACCACCAAACCCAAAAGAATTTGACAAGGCTGCTTTAATGTTCAACCTCTCTTTCTCAGGACCCACCAGCAGTTTTGTATCCTGCTCCAGTGTCGTCACATTAGGTAGTATTATTTTTTCAAAAAAAAATTATAGCATTAACTGGTATGTGTGTAGTATCCAGTATCAAACTATGATCATCTTGGAATAACCAAAAAAAATACAAACATACCACTCCATCCTCTGGATTTTCCAGGTTGATATTTGGATGAACCCATCCTGTCCTTATTGCCTGTAGAAACCAACAGAAAATCAGCATGGAAATTTTGAAAATTGCACTTTCTTGTAGAGAGATACATGTCTCTAATATTTATTATGTTACCTGCACGGTTGCAACAGCCTCCACAGCACCAGCAGCTCCCAGCAAGTGACCGATCATAGATTTTGTGGAGTTTACCTTTAGCTGCCACAGGAGCAAACAAGAGCAACACATAAAACTAACGTGGAGCTTTGTAACAGTTGCTGAACTCAAGGATGGACTAGCAAAAAATGTAGATACCTCAGGATTTTGACCAAAGCAGTGAACAAGGGCTTTGTACTCCTTAAGGTCTCCAGCTAACGTTGAGGTTGCATGTGCATTTACGTAGTCTATCTCTTCCTTGGAAATCCCAGCATGAGCTAACGCTCTCTCAATACATCTAACTACACCAGCTCCTGTAGATTTAGGACATGAGTTTAGTAGCAATTGATTAGCATAGGGGTTAAGGAAAGTACCATCAGGGTGAGGCTCGGTCATGTGGTAGGCATCACATGTGAAACTCCCACCAAGGAACTCTGCATAAATAGTTGCTCCTCTTTTCTGAACAAAAAAAAAGAAGCAGAATACATATGTTCTCAAAGAATGAAGAAAAAAGCTTTGAGATGAGTTTCAGTTGTGATAAGTTTTATATACCTTAGCATGCTCAAGTTCTTCCAAAAGCAGAACTCCAGCTCCCTCCCCAATCACAAAACCATCTCGATTCTGTTATCCAAAAGGTATTACAAGATGCAAGCAGAAAAATGGAAAACAAGAAACGAGATGAACTTGTTAGAAAAATTACACTATCCCAAGGACGTGAAGCTTTTGTGGGATCACTATTCCTTTGTGAAAGAGCCCGGACTGCTACAAAGCCTGCTAACCCTGCACTGATACACACACGATAAGATATACATGTAGCATTAAAAGTTCAAAGAGCAGAGGTAGCTACGTAGTGCAGGAGAGAGAGAGAGAGAGAGAGAGAGAGAGAGAGAGAGAGTTTGCACCTATTGGTATAACAGCTGCATCTGAGCCCCCACAGAGCATTACATCCTGAAAAGGTTTTAGAGGAAAGACAAGACAGTCTAATAAAGTCGAACTATAAGCTGTCGAGTTTCCAAGTGGATGGAGGAAGAGGATACTTACAGCTTCACCCTTGATAATGTGGTTAGCTGAGTTTAAAATGCAGAAGTTGCTTGTAGCACAAGCACTTGAAATAGAGTAGTTTGGCCCCATCCACCCCTAATTTATCAATTATTAAGAAGCATTAGAAGTTAAACTGCTGGCTTTGTTATATAACAATTCAGATATAATGAGAGACCAGATCAATAGCAAGCATAGCAGAACCCATGTTAGTTGTGGCAAGAGGAACACAAAAGGGATTCATCTTCTTGTAAGAGATCTTGAGAGCTTGAATAGCCTCGTGAAAGACCTTCATGCCACCCATTGCGGAGCCAATCAAAACACCACATTTGGATTTGTCAAACTCAGCCATGACTTGTTCAGTAACGCCACCATCAGCCAAAGCTTTCTTGCCAGCAGTGAGGAGATAGAGCATGAACTTGTCCATCCTCCTAGAGAGTTTTGGAGAAACCCATCCTTCAGTTGAGAAAGATTTGATCTCTCCAGCAATTCTCTTTTGACAAAAAAAAAAAAAAGAAGATATTAATGGACAAAGCTTCCAAGAAAGAAGGCTCTGATATTAAATAATATGGTCACTTACAGTAGGAAAGTCAGAACAATCAAAATCCTCAATGTGGCTGATACCACTGTTGCCTTGTAGCAAATTATCATAAAAGGTATGTGGGTCATGGCCTAATGAGGTTTCAACTCCCATGCCTGTCACCACAACACGTCGCTTCTCCGTAGGGGGTTTCTCGTTACAGACAGCTTCATAAGAAACCACAAAAGACATTATAATACTATCAAAGAAACCATATCTCAATGGACATTAATACAACTTAAAGTTACAGACAGCTTCATAATATATATATATAGTAGAATTTTGTACCGGAAATAGTTGATCGGTTTAGTCTCATCTGCTTTGGATTCAGAGAAACAGTAGTTGATCCGAAGAGAGAAGACAAGGCAATGGTGTTGCTGTTGTAGTGATGATTACAAGGCCTAAAGTCCAAGTAGGCGTAACAGGAAGACGAAGCCACCATGGCAAAAAATGAAGCGAAAGAGGCAAGAGATGAACAAGAAGAAGAGGACAAGAACGTAGAGAAGCGAGAAAAGAGTGAAGAGAGTATCCAGCCGATTCACGAGAGAGATGTAAGATGAATCGTTCTCTCATCTCTCTCTCTCTTTCATGAGGCGTGCGTAGCGCCTGTATGCGTAAAATCATGCACAAAACAGACAGAGATGCATACACTAGTTTGTTTTTTTTATTCTGAATCTGAATTTTTTTTATTGTTAATATAAAATAATGCTAAGCAACTTTAATCTCTTAATCTATTTCAAAACAGTAAATATTAAATATAGTTTCAGATATAAAATTTTGGCTTATAAAAACTAAATATATTTGACATTTAAAAGTATAAATTGTATTTTAAATATCTATTTGGCTCTTGTTTCAGTTTTCAATTCAGTTTTATTAAATAACCGTGTTAGTGTACTTGTGAACACCAATTTCATTTCGTTTTTTTTTTGTTCAACATGTTCAACTCTCTGACAAGAGCAGTTTGTACATAAGCCATCAACAAAAAATACTACTTATTTTCTGGCTAAACTCAATCATGTGTTGTAAGATGGCTTGATGATGCATCTGATGATATGCGCAACAACAATGATTTCTATGTTGACCCTAAGGAAATGATTTAATGTCTCAACATCATAGACTGCTACATTGTTACTTACTTAAGAAGACTGTTCCTGGATGGTTCTCCTTCTTTTACTAGGTATTCACTATCACCATTCTCTGAAAGACTGAAACTCTCAGGAGTTCCTTCGAGTCAGTTTCTAGTCTCTCAACACTCTGATTGGAACTTTTAGCGTCAGTAGCGTCTGCTGCATCTTCAATTGCAACCAAAGCATAAAGTCCACTATTAGTTTCATTTTCGAGTTGTGAACGATACTTCTTGAAGATGTTCAAAACAAAAGGAATAAGACCAGTAAAAATGTTGTTACCTTTGCTGGAAGTTTCCTCTGCTGAACAACTGTGATGACATACGAGACTTGCATTAATACTTCATCACATAAAAGTGTTGAAACCACATATTTGCTTCTGCTGAGTTTCAGCTTAATTTACCCCACCTTAGGATTAAAAAAGCTGTAACGAGGACTATAGACTCCAGATCAGGCTCATGAACGGTAGATACTATGATAATATATCTCCAATGACAATAAACTTTGAGTATATATACCATGAGGGACAAAAGTATCTTACACTTATGAGAGCAGAGGCTGCATTTACTGCCATAGAAACAACATTGTTCTCATTTCTTAGCGCCTCCTCCAAAGTTGCCAAATCCTTCTGCAGTAAAATCTCTATGTCGATATCTACAAAAAAATCCAAAATCAAAGTCAGATCATTGCCACTAGAACAACTAGAACAAAAGATAGCTTTTCTAACAGAAATATCTAGACATAAACTAGTGTGTTGCTGCAGTTTTCTAGCCATTTCATTAACCTGCTCACAGCCTGAGAAATTATCAAATGCAATTGGACTTGTTTGTCGTAGCACAGCAACAAGAAACGCTACCTCTTCAACACGCCTTCTCCCTTCAAAGCTGAAAAGTCTTAATAGCACAGCTAAGCTACCCTCAGATCTCACTTCACTAAGAATACTAATAACTTCAGCCTGGTCAGAACCATATCCACCACTAGCCACCTCGAAAAAGAAAAGAGTTCAAGCAGAATCAGATACAAGACCATTCCTAATACACTGTGGCCACATGATGTATTTATGAGATATGGTAGGAAGACATAACTATCCAACTGAAATTCACTGTCTCATATCTCAATTCCAATACTAATGGCTTAAAGTATCCAAATTTCCCTATAAGAGTAACAAAAATCTCAAACCTTTGAACCAAAGGAGACAAGTGTTGTGATTTGAGCTCAATATATATACTTATCAAGTTTCAATCTTTGTTCACTCTCTCTCGTGTTTACTCTCGTGTGTAGTAGTTTGTTTGTGAAAATAAAGAACAGAACACAGCAAAGTTTAACGAGTTCAGGCTCTTTAACTTCGCCCTACGTCTCGCCGGGATCTAATGCCCGGAATCCACTAGAATCACTTAGGTTATATACACTTACAACCACTTAACTCAACCATGGTTTGTTCTGTACAACTTAACCCGTGTAGACATAGTAGAGTGGTCCTCAAGCGTGCTTGCAAGCCGACTTCTTGTTTCGGCAAATGCAGAGCAACTCTGTTCTTCAAACATGTTTTGTTCGAAAGAGGAAACCATGAACGCGCGCGCGCCACGTGACTTCACTTGAACTCTCTTGGGTCTAACGGTCACATGCCTTTCGTGGGCTTTAATAAACTCTCGGCCCACCTCCCATACTTAGTCGTTGAACAAACAAAACACTCATGCTTCTTCATCAACTCAAATACTACAACAAGAAACAGAGTATATGAACCTTCGTGATGGAGTCTCTGCTTCAAGAGACCATCTCCGGAGCTGTCTCTGCTAATACTCCTGTAAAGGAGAGACCTTTGCAAGTTAAAGTTTGTAATATTTCATCATCCATTGAAGTACAAAGCTGCAAACTTCGGAGGAAGGAGAAGAAGAGCGGAGACAGTGGCATGTCTCTGTAATTCTGAAGCAGAGGCGACGAAGGAGGAGGAAAAATATCCGCCGGGACAAATGAATTGGTTAATTGTAAAATAACCCTCTTAGTTTACTACTTTTTATGCTATAGCCCAATATTATGTTGATTTACATATAGACCCCTAGTGTAAGTTGACGAATCGAGAGGAGGGAATATTACCTTTCTGAACCGATCAATCACGTCCTTGTATTTTTGGTCTACTGTTGCTTTTGGTCAATGAATATCTTATAAATCAGATATTTTCTCAAGATTTACTATTATCCATTCTAAACAAGGTAGTATGTATATCCTATTAGTCTACTCATTTATTTAGGAGAAGAAAATGTTCTTTAATCAACCACTAGAGATTAGAGACGACAATTTCGTTTTATATACTAACTTAACTATAAAAACACATAATTTTCGAACTAAAGATACGATTTTATCTTCAGCATGTTCAAACAACCTGTTAATTGCATTTAATTAGATGAAAATTATAGAGCATGTGGGTCTCCAAATAAAAATAAATAAATAAACTTAGATCTAAAAGTTTTAAGTCGACAAAAGAAAAAGATCTAAAAGTTTTAAGATCCAGCTTTGTTAAGAAAGAGACAGCGTGAAAGTTTAATTTAAATAAATTATATGAAGAAAAAGCGTGATATTCTTTTTTTTTTTTACAATTAAAATGGTTATCTTTTTTTTTTCAGATTAAAATGGTTATCTTTATTTTAATAAAGAGGTTGCTTCACGTTTGAGTTTCGTTCAAAGTGTAACAAAACACCACCCAGGAGAATATTATCGCAAAGAGTCAGCTTTTTAGACCTTGTCGTATACTGCCAAATAAGATTGGTTGATTTACGGTACACCCTACCGTGTCAGATCATATCCAATCAGATTTGGATCCTTCCACGAAACTTTGGTTTTTGAGATTCACATTCGTTCCTCTGTTCTATCTTCCTTGCCTCTTCACCAACTGGGCTTCTCTCCCTCCCTCTCTAACTTCTCCAGGTACTTTTATTTTCTCTGTAGATTTTGTTATTGCTTTGTCGTCCAGACACGTCAAGAGAAGTGTGTTTCTCTTTGTTCTGTCTCTTTGGTGTTTTATGTCACGTGGGATCTGAATTTTCATTGGTTTTTGCGGTATTCACAAGTCTTTCCCAATTTGGGAATGTTTTCTTTGGGTTTTGTGTTTGGAATAGTGATTGTTAATACTCAATT
>JABAYD010078669.1:0-12678 GCA_014822095.1 Diplotaxis tenuifolia | reverse complement strand
TATTTAAAATTAATTTTATAAGACTATAATTATAATATTTATAATACTAAAATGTGTCATAGAAAATAATATACACAATCTTTAAACCTATATAGATAGAAGGACTAAAGTGAAAAATAAACAGTGTTTGAAAGGATAAAAGACTGTTGGAATGCAAAATCTTTAAAAAAATGAAGGGATAAATGACCGTTGGAAATGCTCTAAAACTCTTCGTTAGTCCCATTTATTTATAGAGAATGGTAAGATTATTGACTATAATTTTCTTAAGGAAATAAGAACCCTTTTCCCCAGAATTTTAAGAATCTAATTAAATTTTGATTTATTGTGGTTTCAGAAAATTTTAAATTAATGTATTTCAAATTTAAAACATGTAAAATATAAAAAACTGATCAAGCTGTGTGCAGTCTGGCTGTGTGAAGCCCATGTATATTCGCCCAAAGAGACCAAGCCACCATTGCAAGTTAGCACATGGACCTCGAAGACATGCTAAATCCAACCGAGTATTGATGCAGATGGAAGTTTGCTTTTCAAACATGCAAACGTGTCATATGAATTTTGTGGATTTGAGTGAATTAGTAGAATGCGACTAAATCTTAAATTATTGTAACTATCTGAAACAATTCAAAAGATTATAAGAGAAACAAGTCAAGAATGTATTGGCCGTTGACTAATTTCTACGAGGTAGTGATTCTTTCAAACTTAAAGAGGTAGATTCACTATAAACTCCTTGAAAGGCCAAGAAAGAAAAAAAAATCAATGCCTAAATCCTGACAACATAAAGTATCATCATATTCGCTTCTAAAGAAACATGAAGAATTTAAGATGATAGTGTAAAACCTAGGATGCTCTCTCTCCCTTTTAAAGGGTTACAAACAGTCGAAAAAATAAGCAGAACACACACAAAAGTAGCTTGTTTCTAATCTCAAGTCATTTTAGGACGGCACTGCAAAAGAAAAAAAACAATGTCAGATGTGAAAACTAGACAGAAACAACTGGTAAGAAGGAAAGTAAGAAACTTACTGTATGTGGAAGTATCAATCTGCTCAGGAAGTTCCTTTATATCCACTTCAAACCTGTCTTGTACCTGTTAAACAAAAGATATTACAACTCCATTAATTTTAAAGCTCGACGGACTTGTGAAAAAGATCAAAACAGCAGACCTGGTTAAGAACTTCCGAGTCTGAAGCTGATGCAACAAATGTGATTGCAAGACCCTTTGTTCCGAACCTACCAGCTCTCCCAACCTACACCATCAACAGTGTGCTTGTAAATAAGTTCACGTTTATAAGGCTTCTTGTGAGAAAATCAATAGTCTATATAACATTTCAGGATTTTTACAAATAAGTATACTTACCCTGTGAAGGTATGTATCCGCAGAGTCTGGCATGTCATAGTTGATGACAATGTTGACTCGTTCAATATCAATCCCTCTCCCTACCAGGTCTGTCGCTACAAGAATTCTCTTGTGCCCTTCCTTGAAACTTTTGTAGTGAGTCAGCCTACATATCATATCATAGTGCAGGATTACGAGCTAGCCTCCATGCGGAGAGGCTTTAATAGCAAAATATACATTCTTATGAGAGATATACAAACCTCTCTTCCTGAGACATGCCAGAGTGAATGCATATTGAGGGGAAATTGCATTCGATAAGCAACTTGTTCAGCTCCCCAGCTCTGCTAACGCTCTTCACAAATATGACAACTTGATTGAAGTCCAATGCGTCAAGAAGGTCATTCAACTTGCGGTTCTTCTCCATCTCGCTCAGTTTAATGTAGTGCTGTAACAATCACATGACACGAACATTATTGAACCATTAAAAAACAAACATATCAACCAATATAAAAAGAGAAAGAAATCATACAAGTCAAATTTTACCTGGACAAGCCCATGAAGAGTCAATTTCGCTTCATCATCAACATATATTTCCATTGGCTGAAAGGAACAAATATCAAAGTAAGGTGCATTAGTAATTTTCTTCAGGTAATGACTTCAACTACAAAATTAACACGGATGAAAGACCCCAAACCGAGTTACTCGTACACCAGGTTTGCATCCTCAATAATGTGCCATTAAACATCAAATATTGCTCGGAATATTCAAGCCCGTAAAACTGAGCATGATGAAACTTGAGACCAGACTACAACGAGACTCGAACCCCACGCCAAAGCAAATAAAAAAGTGACGATAGAAGATCCCACTGAGCAATAAAGTCACTGAACCACACCAAAGTTAAGTGACATCTTCAGCCTATTCTCCAAACCCCATCTACCCTAGACATTATTGGATTGAGAAACATAGTCCAGGGATCAAAACAAGAAGGTCCTCGAAATAAACCAACAATCTCCTAGGACGCGCTAGAAATAAGTCAAGACAACAGGACTTGCAGACCGAGATAGTATTGGCTGTGGGATATTACATCTTGCATAAACTTCTTGCAGACTGGGCGTATCTCTTTGCTGAGCGTTGCTGAGAACATCATAACTTGTTTGTCGTGAGGAGTCATCTTGAAAATCTCTTGGACATCCCTCCGCATGTCTGATATGGAAGAGTTTTAGACATTTTAAAAAACGGCAATATTCCACGGATGAGTGAGATATGCTTATAAAGGAGGATGTTACAGATAAGCATACCGAGTGATTCCAGCATTTTATCACACTCGTCAAGAATAAAATGCCTCACATTCTTCAAAGAGAGATCTTTGTCCCGGGCGAGTCCAAGCACACGACCAGGTGTTCCAACAACAATGTGAGGACATTCATTCTTCAGCAAATCTTTGTGAATTTTATTGTTGACTCCACCATAGAACACTGAAACTTTAGTATCAGGGAGATAGGTACTGAATCTAACAAACTCATTGCAGATCTGCAAGCAATTTTCATCATCGAGTCAGGATAAGCATGATAAAGCTTGGGGACAGACATCATAGAAGCAGAAAGCAGGAGTTGATGAAGTAAAAAGGACATACCTGATAAGCTAACTCTCTTGTATGGCACAAGATGAGTGCAGACACCTGGCCAGGAGATGGCTCGATCTGTTGCAGAGTCGAAAGAACAAAGACAGCAGTCTTACCCATACCAGATTTTGCTTGGCAGATAACATCCATGCCCAAGATAGCTTGAGGGATACATTCATGTTGCACTGATGGAGAACCAAAGAAAATTGCACCGAAGGAACCGATTATGAGTTGGTAGCTTTACGAAAATGCTAAGCTCACTCCAAATCAATAGATTGAAATATCATTTTTTTTTTACCTGGAAAAGAAATAAGTACAATGTCAAAGGACAATACAAAAACAACAACAACTAGAATTAACAAAATATCTAACCCCATGATAAATACATCCTCTCAAACTAGGATAAGTCATCTAACACCATCAGATAAATTCTCGGACTTAGTTAGGTGATAAACAAGAATCAAAATAGATTAACAAAGAATGAAAAACTATTCTCGAACGTAAGACAAATTTCAAATTTTGCTGGACAGCTATAAACAGCTCATGGGATAATCATTTATGTAGGTTTTCACACTAAAAAAATAGTACAAAGACATCATAAAGGAGAAAAGGTAAACTTGCCTTCAGATGGATGTTCAAATCCAGAGTCAACAATAGCTCGAAGAAGCTCAGGTTTCAAAAGGAAGTCTCTGAATCCAGAACAGTGTATCCCCACGTAACCTCTGCCCCAAACATCAAACACAAGGATTATAGATTACAGTCTTATATTCGTTTCCAAGTAAGCGACTGATGATTCCCTTACTGCTAACAAATAGTAATTTGAAATAAAATCCGTAAGAAACAGATCGAAAAGAGAAAAAAAAACTTACTTCTTCACGGCATCGCCGTTTACTTTATTTGCAGAATCTAAGACCTTCTCGTCCTCTTCCTCATAGTCTAGGAGCTCCTCCTCATAGGCTTCGTTGTCTCTAGGATCTTCCATAGTTGGCTAATTCTACAAGCTGCACATAAACTTCCCGTAAGACTTCAAATCCAAAACGAAAACCTAAAATTCAGTGAGAAATCATCTCAAAAGTAAACCTCCGACGATTATTAAGTTCTCGAGCTCTAAACAGTGTGAATTCGATGAAATTTTCAAACAAATTGTGAGATGTGATGCGTTTTGAGCTACAAGTTTACCTGAGAGATGAGCCGAGCTGGGGAAGAAGATCTCGAGGTGAATTAGGGTTTTGAAATCCGACGAACAACAAATTAAATGCAAATGCTGAGACTTGAGTTTGAGCTTCATGGGCTTTATGTGAATGGGCCTGCAATATAAAGAATCAGCCTTGTAAACCATGCTATTAATTGACTTAAATTTTTGGGCCCATAAACAAATAGCCTATAAAAGTAAAGCCCAATATTGACTTGGTCAAACCTATCCAGTGTCGCAAATAAATATCTCCCTTTAGGATCGACACCGTAGTTCTGATATTTTCGTAGTCTTCAATCAAAAATTCGGAAACCCTAATTCGATCTCCAGATCTAATCAATTCTTGCTCAGGTAATCTTCTAGCTTTCAATCCATCTTAACTATCGAGTTCATAAAGCTTATCTGATTTTTTATTTTATTTTCGAACTTGTGAAGTATGGAAGATCCTAGAGACAACGAAGCCTACGAGGAGGAGCTTCTGGATTATGAGGAAGAGGACGAGAAAGCTCCAGATTCTGCAACTAAAGTTAACGGCGAAGCCGTGAAGAAGTGAGTTTTTTTTTTTTTTTTTATCGATCTGTTTCGTGGCTGATTTAGATTTGAGGTTGTTCTGAGATTACGAAGGCTTCCTTACTAGGAGTTTTTAGGTTATTTAATTCAGAAATTTCTTTAAATTAATAGCCTTGTTTCTCTTTGTGGCAGAGGTTACGTGGGGATACACTGTTCTGGATTCAGGGACTTCCTTTTGAAGCCTGAGCTTCTCCGAGCTATTGTTGACTCTGGATTTGAACATCCATCTGAAGGCAAGTGCTTTTCACTCCGGCCCTTGAGCTTTCATCTTGACTTCTTTTGTTGTCATTGCAACATTTAGTGGTGACTTATATAGCATAGATGTACTCACAACTTCTTCCCTGTAGTTCCTTTTGTCTAATATGATGTGTTGTTGGGCACTTTACCTTTGGTCATTGATTGTATACGTTAAGTTGCCTCATTAAGTTTGGTACAAAGATGTTCTTGCCTTATTTTGTTGCTAGGTATATGTTTCTGTTATAATTGCGATGCCTGTTGACATTTTACTGATTATGTTCTCCAGGTAAAAAAAAAATGATATTTTAATCTATTGATTTGGAGTGAGCTTAGCTTTTCGTAAAGCCCACCAATTATAAAGATATGGAGGTTATATTCTACTTCTAAACCGTTCCTTGGCTGCAATTTTCTTTGGTTCTCCATCAGTGCAACACGAATGTATCCCTCAAGCCATCTTGGGCATGGATGTTATCTGCCAAGCTAAATCTGGTATGGGTAAGACTGCCGTCTTTGTTCTTTCTACTCTGCAGCAGATCGAGCCAACTCCTGGCCAGGTGTCTGCACTTATCTTGTGCCACACAAGAGAGTTAGCTTACCAGGTATGCGCTATTTGCTTCCCTAACTCGTGCTCTCTGCTTTTAATAAATCCTTTTGCCGTCTGGGTCTGTAACTCTACCTCCAAGCTTTCTCATACTAATCATATCTTGATGATGAAATTGCTTCAGATCTGCAATGAGTTTGTGAGATTCAGTACCTATCTCCCTGATACCAAGGTCTCAGTATTCTATGGAGGAGTCAACAATAAAATTCACAAAGAGTTGCTTAAGAATGAATGTCCTCACATTGTTGTTGGAACACCTGGTCGTGTGCTTGGACTCGCCAGGGACAAAGATCTCTCTTTGAAGAATGTGAGGCATTTTATTCTTGACGAGTGTGACAAGATGCTGGAATCTCTCGGTATGCTGATCTCTAACATCCTCCTGTATAAAGATATTACACTCGTCCATGGAAAATTGCCTGTTTTTTTACATTTGCCACTCTTGTTTATCAGACATGCGGAGGGATGTGCAGGAGATTTTCAAGATGACTCCTCACGACAAACAAGTTATGATGTTCTCAGCAACTCTCAGCAAAGAGATACGCCCAGTCTGCAAGAAGTTTATGCAAGATGTAATGTCTCACAGCCAATACTATCTCGGTTTGCAAGTCCTGTAGTCTTAAATTATTTCTAGCCTTCTTTGAGAGTTTTGAGGTTTATTTTGAGGATATTCTTCCTCGAGAAACATGGCATTTGATCCCTCAATGCAGTGTCTCAATCCAAAATACCTTGGGTAGTATTATGGGGTTTGGAGGATAGTAAGACTCTGAAGATGTCACTTAGCAGTGATGTCTCTGCGCAGAGATGTTTACAAGTCCTGTAGTCTTGACATTTGACCCTGAACACTGTGTGTCCATCGAAAAAGCCTTGGGTAGGATATTAGGGTTTGGGAAATTTCGGAGATTCTGAAGATGTCACTTAGCTTTTGAGTTCAGCGATGCAATGGATTCTTCTATCATCATTTTCTTTTTCAATATATTATCATGGTAATAGTTCTGGGTGGGTTATGAGTCGCGGTGTACTGAGGTCTCAAGGTTTCATCATGCTCAGTTTAAATGACCTTTATGTTCCGAGCAATATTGATCTTTGAGGATGCAAAGCTGGTGGGCGAGGATCTCAGTTTGGGGGTCCATCCATCGCCAATTATTTTTACAATGGAAATCACTGCCTGAGGAAGGCTTGCTAATATATTAATCTGATATCTGTTCCTTTCAGCCAATGGAAATATATGTTGATGATGAAGCCAAATTGACTCTGCATGGTCTTGTCCAGGTAATTTAACTTGTGTCTGTGTGATTTCTTATTACTTTACGTATTGGTTCATATTTTGTTTTCAACTGTTCAACAATGTTTATGTGTCCTATGATTGCTACAGCACTACATCAAACTGAGCGAGATGGAGAAGAACCGCAAGTTGAATGACCTTCTTGACGCATTGGATTTCAATCAAGTTGTCATATTTGTGAAGAGCGTTAGCAGAGCTGGGGAGCTCAACAAGCTGCTCATTGAATGCAACTTCCCCTCAATATGCATTCACTCTGGCATGTCTCAGGAAGAGAGGTTTGTATCTCACTCATAAGATTATTTCTTTTTAACCAACCTGACTTGGTCTTAGAGCCCCTCCCCTCCGCATAACTTTTAATATTTAAACTATGATATGATATGTAGGCTGACTCACTACAAAAGCTTCAAAGAAGGGCACAAGAGAATTCTTGTGGCGACAGACTTGGTAGGGAGAGGGATTGATATTGAACGAGTCAACATTGTCATCAACTATGACATGCCAGACTCTGCTGATACATACCTTCACAGGGTAAGTATACTTTTTTTGTAAAAATCCTGAAATAGACTATTGATTTTCTCACGAGGAGCGTTATCAGCGTGAACTTATTTACAAGCACACTGTTGATGTGTATAGGTTGGGAGAGCTGGTAGGTTCGGAACAAAGGGTCTTGCAATCACATTTGTGGCATCAGCTTCAGACTCTGAAGTTCTTAATCAGGTCTGGAGTTTTGATCTTTCTCACAAGTCCTATGAGCTTTGAACTGATATATATAAGCTTGGGGTATTTAATGGAGTTTTAATATCTTTTGTTTAACAGGTACAAGATAGATTTGAGGTTGATATTAAGGAACTTCCTGAGCAGATTGATACTTCCACATACAGTAAGCGTTTATCCTTTAACCAATTACGCAAAACCTGCTTAGTTTTGTCTCCCTGGTTTTGATATCTGACGTAATCTCTTCTTAATCTTTGCTCAGTGCCGTCTTAAAGCAGCATCGTGTCTCAGAAGAACCTCTCCTGATTACAACTATCTCATCCCCTCTATATTTTAGCCTTCTTCTCTGCGGACAAGTTTTCATTTAGACCGTTTGTAAACTCGTCAGTTGAAGAGATCGAGTACTCTTCAAATCACATTGTGAAAGTTTGACCTGTTTTGTTCGATCCTTTTTGAATCAATCTGATTATTATCATCAAGGTTACTTACATAATAAATGTGGAAAAACTAGTAGTTTATGTTTTCACTTTTCACTTTTCACTATGCTGATTTTAATCTTAACAGTGGTGTAGCCCTCCTAGTGGGTATAGACGTTGAGGTCAGTTTCTTACGACGGAGCAAAGCTGTGTCTACGTCCACAATATGGTGCTCATTGTCATCTGCTTCATCTCCATCTACAGCATGACCTTCTTCATTGACTTCATCTTGAGCTTCAGAATTGGTCTCCACCACTCGTCTCTCTTTGCATCTCTTGCTACCCCACATGAGCAACAGCAGAATCACAGAGACGACAAAGACCATCAGAAACAGAGCTCGAAAGCTGTGGTGATCAAGCTGGATTGGAGTATCCGTCGTGGTCGAGTCCAGACAATGTCTCTCCCCAAAAAACCACTTGTTCTCCATTGCTTTCATGGTCTCTCCTTCAGTTATATTCAAGATCTGTCTTGAAATATCTTGTACCAATGGAGATCCCAATGGGAAAGCCTGCCAAAAGCATGAAACTGTCACGAACAGACATACTTCCAAAAAAAACAGAACAAATCAAGAAACAAACTAAAATGCTTTTACTTACAAAGCCAAAGCCATCAGCCTTAAAGGTAGGCTCTATAATGGAATACTCCGAGCAATATTTAGCCATGAAAAGCTTGACATAAGGAACTTCATCGAAGGCAGCATCAATACCACCATTGCTACTCTTGTTGAGAAAGAGCTCACGCATTTCTTGTGGAGAATCATAAGCCTTTAACCTCGATTCTTCGTAGCCCATTAGTTTCAATCTTTCGAATGTAAACGAACCAGATTGATATCCAACGTTCACTCTACTCTTCTTCAGATCATCCATGTGTCTCACTGTTGGTCTAAGCTCTTGAACCGTAAGCATAGATGTGAGTGTTGCTGTGTAGCTCTGAGTCAGAATCAGCAACACAAAGCACCATACCACCACAAGCGCCCTTGTGAAAAAGCTCTCTGATGGCTTCCCTATAAATAAATAAAAATATGATGATAAGTTGGGCTAAAAAAAAAATAGTATATGATGATAAGAAATTTGATGAAGTTGAGTACCAAAATACAAACTTACTGTGTGCAAAAAAGAGAGTAGAAAATGAGAAGTAGAACACATTAGATATCTTATCAGACATCTTATGTGTCTTGAAACCATCATCTGCATGGTACTCAAAAATCCAAACCATCATCCCAATGTAGAGAAAAGAAGCAGCAGTGAGCAACCAAAGCTCCTTTGTCAAAGGCTTTAAGAAGACCCATTCTCCTTTCTCTCTCTCATCCTTAACCGGCACCACAAATACAATACCGGTCTCGGAGTATGGCAATGCAAAATCAACATAACCAGACCGGTTAGCTAAGATTGTGGTATCTCCTACTGCTCCATCATACTCCTGTTAAATATCATTTGAAAAAACATTTATGTACCAAAAACAAAAATACTTTAGCTCAATATTAGCCACTACAGAGGTTTCTTGGATGCATGACCAAACCTGCACATATCCAACTAAAATATTGACCTATAAAGATTTACATGAACATAGACTCACTTCTAAAAAAATATTAAAATATTTACTAAATCGCTTAAAGCCTTCAAAATTTCAGGACCGGTCCTGCTTAAATGATTTAGAGATGAATCTAACTTACCCCAAGAAACACTTTATACACCATTTCATCATAGTTTCCATCTGATTTTCCTTCAGGAGTTTCAAAGGGGATGTAGTCAAAAGGGACATGATATGGCATTTGACTTATCACCTTGTCGAAAACATCTATGCAAAACCCACTGAATGCTGGAACATTAGTGTTTGCATCCTTTGTTACCTTCACAAACTGGTTGAAACCATCCTTCTTTGGAACTGCTATTCTCAGCTTCTTTGGGCTGATTGGGTGTTCCCAACCTCTAGGCACACCAATAGTATCCCCTGGCCATATTATTGGTCTAAGACCACTTGAGCTCTGTGAAGCATTAAGACTCTTCACTAATCCTACATTTAATTTCCAAAATCCAACTGTTCTTTCCCCACTTTCTTCTATATTGATTATCTTGAAGGTTGTTGCCTCTATCTTCCCTTGTTTTAGCTGAAACCTCCCGGCAACACCTTTGAAACTTACTGTTGACAACGCTTCGAGAAGCTTAGGACCATAGAGAGAAGTACCAAGATCATCAAGATCAGTCGTCTCATTGTCATCTCTTGATTCGGTCTTATTGAAACTCATGTTGACGTCACTTATTTTCTCAACTGACTTTGCAAGTGCTGTGGCAGCATCATAAGCCCAACACTCCAAATGGTTTAGCTCTTCTCCAAATCTTTTTCGCCAACGAGTTTTGAGATACGTTAGCTCTTTTGATCTTGAGAAGTATGACTTGACACCCAAGACACCATGCATGGCTTCCACGCTTGATTCCTCCATTGAACTCATGAGATCAGCTATACCATTTGTAACAATCCATACATATCCTGGTTCCATCATACCAATCTTTTTGGCTATCGTAAAAAGCTTTGACCCTAGATCAGGTAACATGTGCACGATGAAAACCCTAGTGGGCATGGTCTTTAGTTTCAAAAGCTCGTTCTCGATTTGATCATTAGAGGAGTGCAACGATATGGGACATCGGTATCTGATTCTAACGTTATTCTCTTGAAAAGCATCGACTAAGTAAGGAAGAATACCTTCACCATACTCGTTGTCTACGTAGATAGGCACAGCTTCTCTCCATCTAAATGATTTTAAGATGGCACTGATGGAGTGAACTTGAGCTGAGTCGTCGGGTGCGGCTCTGATGAAATATGGACTACGTAGGGAATCAAGAAGAGGGTTTGTTGCTGAGAATGAAATTATGGGAACTTGAGACTGGTTTCCGAGGTTGATTATAAATGGAGCATGCATTGAGTTCCCCGGACCAATAATACCTACGACTTCTATCTTCTTGATCAAGTATAAAGCTGCAAAGATTAAGGTTAAACATTCACATTAATATGATTAATCTTTCTTTAAACAATTGTGGTTTTAAGTTTTAAAATTTTAGTTGGTGTTGTTACGAAAATCTTTTAGTTTTAGGTGCCAGTGTTTACAACTTCAGTACTCTTTTGGGTGTTGTATAAAAAGAATTACATATAGATGTGTCATGTATGCATGGAATGTTATGTGGATCTGAGATTTGATCCAGGACCCAATCCAATTGATCTATCAAACGACCATAAATAATTGACTATAAGAATGACTACATTTAAGTCATAGTTGACTATTATCTTAAATAATAGATGAACATATAGAGGTGTGTACTCAAAAAGAAGTTTGAGAGATCTAGAGATCTCTATCAAAGAACTAGTCCTTCGTATTACTTGGTATCTTTTATGCGTCATGTGCGACTTCTAAAGGGGGTGGTCCGGTCATCTATGACTTAGTAATATACAATTGTTACGTATAAATCTAAGAACTTTGATTAAAAAAAATGCGAAGAATTAAAAAAGACAGTATCATCAACACGAATCTTGATCAAACATAATGTAAAATACATATAAATATATAACTACATTTTACCAAAACGAATATATATAAAACTACATTTCATAATTTATTTTGTATGATTTTAAAAAGGTAAATATACATCAGATAAACTTAATGCATGATCCATGAAGATTCACAAGAAAAGATTGTCTACCTGAAGCTGCAGCACCAACAACAGTTTGTTTGGAGTCTCGGATGTGGAGGACAATCCTTGTCTTGAAGTCTTTATTAGTCTTATAGAACTCCGAGAGAGACATGTGGATAGCTCGCAAGCTCAAATCTGCAAGTGTTACATTAGTGTTCAGAACAACTCCCACTTTAACTTGTAAAACCTCCTTCTTCCCTTTCCCGTATAAAATTAAGAAGATGAGGAAAATTAAAAAACGAAAAAGATGAGACACAAGATTATGGGGAGAAGACATAGTGATGATGAGCTCACAAACTACAAGAAGAGAGACGGGTCAAATAAAGGATAGTTTTAAAGATGAGAACCATTAAACTTTTGTTAAATTAAGTGTCGCAGTTTACAAGTAGACTATTATTTTAATAGTTAGCTTAGAGATAGAAGTAATAGAAAAATGATGTAGAGAAGACTTATTTTGGTCAATATGGATAGTTAACGCGTTTGCCCAAATGAAGCAAAGACTTGGTCTTCTATACACACATTTCATTTGTGAAGCGTGATTAGAGGAGAGACCATAAGGTGCAATATATAGTTGTTTGACTTTGGTTTGTTGAGTGTATATAAACCATCACACAATGTAAGTTAAAAGTGTTGAAACATTATGGCTTTAGAATCTTCAAGTTATTTTTGATTTCAATGGTTTTACCAAACCTCTGTTTATGGATCCTCCTATCTCTTTATTTAACCAGACTGAAATTATTGAAAGCTTCAGTGTACTTGTGAGTTAGAAGATTTTGTTAAGATCTCTAGTAGTTTCCTCTTGTCATTTTTTCGATTAATCGATAGTGTGGTTTTCTTGAGATTGATCAAAGCAGTAAGCTTGAGTCACAATGTAGATCAAAGCATATTCTATATTCAACTGTCTACAACTCAGGAGAAAGAATATGGGGCTGCTCGTTTCTCCATTTGTAATCATTCATTCAGCTGATC
>JABAYD010078622.1:0-13440 GCA_014822095.1 Diplotaxis tenuifolia | reverse complement strand
AACACATCCCAACAACGGAGAGCTCTCGAACCACGTCTTCGCCGTGGAGTTCGACACGGTGCAAGGGTTCAAAGACGGTGACGACAGGAGAGGAAACCACGTCGGTCTTGACTTCAACAACCTCTCCTCCGCCGTACAAGAACCGGTTATTTACTACGACACCGATGATCGGAAAGAGGATTTTCAGTTAGAGAGCGGCGAACCGATCCAAGCTCATGTCGATTACGATGGAGTAACCGACACGCTAAACGTGACAGTGTATCCGACTCATCTAGGGTTTAAACCTAAGAAGCCTATGATCTTGCGTCAAGGTTTAAACTTATCGGATATAGTTAAGGAGGAGATGTACGTAGGGTTCACTTCTGCTACTGGTAAAGGACAGTCCAGTGCTCACTATGTGATGGGGTGGAGTTTCGTAACCTCATGTGGAGAGAAACAAGTTTCGAACTGGCTCAATGTCTCTCTCCTTCCTCGTCCCCCGCCTCCAAACGTGGGTAGCAAGAAAGGTTACGGCTCTCGAGTGATCGCTTTGATCGCGTCTTTATCGATCGTCACGTTGTTTTTGCTAGCGTTGCTGTTTATATTCGTTATGTACAAGAGGCAGGTAGAGGAAGGAGAGGCTTTAGAAGATTGGGAGATAGATTATCCTCATAGGTTTAGTTACAAAGATCTTTACTTAGCTACCAAGAAATTCAAAGAGAGTGAGATCATTGGGTCTGGAGGGTTTGGGATTGTGTACAGAGGAGAGCTACCTTCTTCAGGGGATGTTGCGGTGAAGAAGATAACGCAAAACAGTCTACAAGGAGTTAGAGAGTTTGTCGCCGAGATCGAGAGCTTAGGTAGGTTAAGCCATAAGAACTTAGTGAATCTTCAAGGATGGTGTAAACACAAGAGCGATCTCTTGTTGGTTTACGATTATATCCCCAACGGTAGCTTAGACTCGCTTTTGTACACACGGAACGTGTTGACGTGGGACGTACGTTTCGAGATCATAAAGGGAGTTGCATCGGGGTTGTTGTATCTCCACGAGGAGTGGGAGCAAGTTGTGATTCATAGAGATGTGAAAGCGAGTAACGTTCTTGTGGACGCGGAGATGAACGCTAAGTTAGGCGACTTCGGGCTCGCGAGGCTTTATGATCGCGGAACGCTAACGCAGACCACGAAAGTAGTCGGGACGTTAGGGTACATGGCGCCTGAACTCACACGCAACGGGAGAGGGTCGACCGCGTCTGATGTTTTCGCGTTTGGCGTTTTGTTGTTGGAGATTGTGTGCGGGAGGAGGCCGACGAATACTGAGAACTTCTTTTTAGCTGATTGGGTGATGGAGTTTCACACAAACGGTGGAGTGCTTCGGCTCGGTCAACGATGAGGAACGTGATTAGATATTTGAATGGTGACGAGGATCTTCCGGAGATTGATGGAAACTTGGGGTTTTCAGATTCTTCTAGAGATGATCTTAGGTCGAATGTTGTATGTAATGTGTCGTATGATAGAGCGTCGACCTCGACTACGTTTTCCACGGAGGTTTCTTCGGGTTCTCTATGTAATGGTAGATAGTTAACGATATAGCAAATTCGAACATAACTTGCTTGTTGTTAGATATTACCGTTGGTTGCAGCATAAATTTGGTTTCAATTTCTTGTACAAATTAAAGATACTTCAAAAGAAATCTTCTGTCTTCTGTTTTGTGTTTTAGTCTATCATGCGAGAAGAGTTTGTCAAAGAGAAAATGACTTAAAAACTCAAAAATATTGTTTCAAAAAACATCAGCATACGTTAGCATCGTGTTGACAAAAAGACATAAATAAGATGAAATAACAACAACATATCCAATGAAAATGATGATATTATTCACTTTTGGCGACAAAAAAAAAAAGAAAAATTCAGAATTATTTTCTAAAGAATTGTATAAAGTCAACATTAAAATTGGAAACTCTATGAAAAAATGGTGAAAATGTGGGCTTTTACATACTACCGGCTCGTTCAGAAGATTTCTTGACCTTGGAGAGTTCAACAAGATCTCCAAATAACTTGTCCTCTGGTTTCTTGTTCACAGGTTTCATCATTGGTTGCTGATAATTAAGACCCGAAGGATGAGAAGACACTTGGTAGGGGTTAGCATTGTTAGCTCCATTGTCTTGAAGTGACATTCCATACATTTGCTGTTCTACAAGTTGCTCTTGTGATGGCTGAGGTTGTCCTCCGTAGCCTCCGTACATTTGTTGTTCTCCAAGATATTGTTGAGGTTGACCTCCGTAGCCTCCATACATGGCAGCATGATTATGATAATTGTTTAGATTGTGGCCGAAGGGTGGCTGCATGTGGCCTCCTGTCATTGGAGGAAGGTACATACCAAACATGTTATTGTTGTTGTTGTTGATAGCATGAGGAGAGCCACCTTGAGGGTTGTAACCTAGCGGTTGATGAGTGTGCGTGGTGATGACCACTTGAGTCACTTGCATTGGGTGAGTAGGAGAGTAGTGAGGACTAGAGCTTGGAGATTGAGCTTCCCATGGTGGTGGTGGTAGTGCTAAAACATTGTTGTTTTGTCCACCTTAGAGCAATAAGACAACAAACCAGCCAAGATAATGGGCATTGTTATATATTAAAAAATATTCAAAAAAAAACTAGTCAGTAGTTAGCTGTTTTATAAAAGATTAGTTAAGATTAGTTAGAAAAATCGTTTTGTTTATGACCGATTTGCCCTCTAGATGAGCGTCTAACTCGATTTTTAGAACATTGATATTATGTAGAGCTTTAGATGAATACCATAGTGAGGTGAGACAGGTGGACTAAAGGTAGGTGAAAAGGGTTGGTTTTGGTTTCCAAAGGCAGGAGAAGATGGTTGCTGAGTAATTTGGAGATTCCAGACAGGGCCAGATGACCCTTGTCCAAATCCATTTGAGTAGT
Source organism: Diplotaxis tenuifolia (assembly GCA_014822095.1). Lineage (NCBI taxonomy): Eukaryota > Viridiplantae > Streptophyta > Magnoliopsida > Brassicales > Brassicaceae > Diplotaxis > Diplotaxis tenuifolia. Next base: position 10,530 of record JABAYD010078622.1, on the reverse strand, counting down.
TTTGGTGTTGCACCATGGAATTATCTGGGGTTGCTACGGGACTACTTGATTGTGCAGGTCCAAGAGGAACAAGAGCCAGTGAGTTTTCTCCATTAGGTGTCTCAAAATCATCTCCACTAAGAAGATCTACTTTGGGACCATTTGGTGCAACAGCCACAATAGTACCATCTTTCGTTTCACTGCTAAAGAAGTTTTAAAAAAACATTTTAGAATGTAACTTACTGCACAAGTATTTTTTTTTATCTTCTAAATGATTCTCACCTTGAGTCAACATCTATGATCTGATTTGCATCCTTAGCAACTTCTTTTTTAGATTTTTCTCCCTTTTCTGTCATACTGTTTCCAGAAGAGATGGATTCGTGCTTCGCAAGTAACCGTTGCAAATCATCATTTAAGGCTAGGCCTTGGCAAAGCAACGACTCATCTCTGAAACATAAACAAACTAGTTACAGAAATCATATATTCATCAACATATACATGTAATAGTTTAGGTTCTTACGATGTAGAGTTTACAAGGTGCACTACTCTTTGTTTATAGGTGCGACATTGGCTAACAAGATCTACAATAACCTCTTGTTTAAGTCCCTGCAAATGGGTAAAAAAAAACAAACAAATTATTCAAATGGTTGATCCAATGTTACCAAAATATTATATACCTCTTTGTTGTTTCCATCTATTGCGTTCAACATTTCAGCTAAGACATCCATAACCCCTTTTGCATTTTGAATTTCTGTCAAACTTCAAAAAAAAAAACAAAAATAATAAAGCTGTTTTATGAATAATTTATTTTTAGTATTCCTATTAAAACAATGGGCAGTAAGTACTTAAAAGATAAACACCTCAAAGTAGGAAACTCTGACTCTGTGGAATTATCATTAGCTTCTTGTCTAGCGTTACGAGCATTCTGATTATACATTGTCGAGGGACCAGTTTGTCCTGAACTAACTGTTGGTTGAGGAGGTCTCTGAGGGAATACAATTCCTGTTCGCTGCAAATATATTAAAAAAAAAGTAAACGAAATCATCCTAAAGTTCGAATCATGTCAAGGTTTTATTTAAATGGGCCAACAAAAGAAAGCATACCAACAATTCTTGGTATGCTGCATAATATTGAGGATGTCTTCCTTGAGGACCTGAAAAGCTCTCTTGCCAAGTATCTATAAGTATCAATATCTTCTCCTTCACTTGAATGTTTGGCTATAAGTTCAACAAACAACATAATAAGTTTACTATCAGCCACAAGAAATAATGATCTGTCAAAATGTTAAAACTGTAGTTAAAACAGAATCATAAATTGACCTTCCTTTTGACCATCTTCACCATCTTATGAAGAATATCCTTCTCTGCAATTTGCATGTGAATAAGTTCCCCACAATTGTTTATCATTGTCTCTAGCAACTACAATGAAAACAATCATAGAGTATGTTTATTTTCTCATGAAATAAATGATTGTCCAAAAGACTATTTTGGTTAGTTCCATACCAAACTTTATCATTCTTCAAACCATTAAACCAACCCAAACCAAACCGAAAACATGAATACCAACCCCCTTGAAACAAATTGGAAATGAAACTTACAGTAAGAGCCAAAAGCTGAACCTTGGTAGTTCTACTAGTAAGTCTTTTCTTTATCCCACTCACAACTTCTCTAGATTGCCTACAAACACAAAATCACTTATCAACAAGCAAAAACAAAAAAAAAAAGTCTGTATAAAACCAAGAAACATCAAATCCAGATGTGAACAATCTATAAATCTAATAATCAACACAAATGCATGACCGAGAATATATATAGGTTTAACATGTTAGGCCAAACCAAACATAATAAAGTTTTTTAGATCACATATTCATAACCGATCATAGGAAATCAAATAGTGATACAAGGTGTTACCCAGGCTCATGATTAAGCATGTCACATATCTCAAGGTTCATGGCCCAGTCAGGACCAATAAGCATATCACTTGTGGCTCTATCAACCAAAGGATGCACCATTGTTTGGCTTTTTTTTTCCTCTCCTTCAAAACTCGCCCCAACTTAAAAGAGTGTTGTTTTTTTTTTGGTTTTCTAACTAATAGGAGTTGTTTACTTCCTTCTAATACTTGTTCTCTTCTTAATTTGCAAACAGAAATAACAAGGCGACACTTGTAATCACCGTTGCTACAAAAAAGCAGAAGATTAAGGAACTGATTGACCTTTCATATTTTCGTTTAAACGTTTTTTTTCATATTGGGCTTTGGTTGAATAACGGGCTTATAATGTGAAAACTGTGTCGTTTATTCTATAGAAAACGACAGGCTAACCACTCGTTAAAATATGAAACGCCACGACACCATAATACCTGAGGGAAAAAACATATGATGATGACGATGCTCCAGTAAATTCAGAGAAGTAGAAGAAGAGTGATGAAAAGGTTGAGAAGTACCCCCACGTGTCCTCTATTTATCGATCACTGCGTTTAAGAGTTCCATTGCACGCGTGCGGCGGCGCGTGCGCTTGACCTTTTCCTAAAATTTTCCTTTAGTTTTTAAACTTCCAAAAAAATGATGTCAGAGGGTCCCACGTTAGAAGACGTGACCACAGATATCAACTGTCTGAATAGTGATCTAAATGAACGGTGAAGATATCAAGGTCAACAACCTAATCTTAATTAGCCATTTGACCAGAAAACAAAACTCCATTTAGATACTGCCTATTTTTATTGAACAAGCAAATAAGATTAGTTTTCCAAGTTTGACTGAGATGTTGCTTTACTGGAAATCTTTGATTTATACAACTTTGATGTATACTTTGTATTAAATTGTTAATTAGAAACGAAAATTTCTTTTGAAATACATAGTCAGAAAAATAGACCGTCCATGTCTAGTGATTTTTTTTTCTAATGATTTAAAAAGAGTTTTTAGACTCGAGAAAAATAATAGATGTAGAAGATATCTTTTCCGATCCAAAACTTTATAGTTAAAATATTTACATATTAATAAAGTATTTTCAAAGATAGATATTTAAAATTTTGTTCGAGCTGTCACTGGATAGAAATATGGAATGTATTTTTATTTTGTAAAGAATTTTTTTGTAGTATTTATGAGTTGAAAATCGTGACGAGGTTTAGAAAGAAGAAAACAAAAAGTAAAGGGGTGAAAGTAGGAATAAAATAAAAGTAAAGTGAGAAGTTGGATGAGGAATTGAATTAAGATTTTGGAAAGCTATTAAAATTAAATAAAATAAAATAATAATATTTAGGACATCTGACTTTGACCATTGCCCTCTTTTGGGTCCCACATCTCTCTCACTTTCCTAAACAAACCCCCAGTTTCCTTCCTTCTCAGAAATTCCCGATTTCATTTTCACTCTTCTCTCTTGCTGCAGTTTCAGTTTCGTCTCCTCAAGAAATTTCTTCAGTTCTTGTTCTCATCAGGTTTGAACAGTTCTCTCTCTTTTACACTTTATTTATTTTTTTAGATCGAATCTGGGGTTCTTTTTTTTTAACTTCTCTCTTTTTGTGCTCGGATAACGAACTTTCACATGAACAGATTGTGATTTGTTTCAGTCAAAATTTTTAAATTAGAAATTAAAAATATACAATGATAACGCGAATTTTTTTGGTTGGGTAGTTTTCTGGACTTATTGTCGTATTAATCTTAGTGGATGTCGTCATTTTGAACATATCGAACGCGTGTAATAAATATTTTGCATCTTTAGCTGTTCCACTTGACACAATTAGGGTTTATGTTTTAACTACGAGATCTGTAACTGAGTACATATTAATCCATTTTTTCTTCTTTTTTTTTCAGAAATTTAAGCTCTTTAATTTTTTCTTAAAACAACTTCTTTCTCCATTGATCTAACACATGCATAAACGGATCTCGTTTTGTAAAAAAAAAAAAACACCTCTTTATCAACAGATCCTTGTCTCTGTTGCTAAAATGTATTTGAATCATTTTCAGGTGAAATCGTGAGTATAGTCTTCAGTTATAAGCATCCTTTGCGTCATTCGTTTCCATAGAACCAAACCGAGTTTAGAGGATCAGTAAAGATGGTTTTAGGGTGTTTCCCGTTGAAAGGCAAGAAGAAACGTGGCTCTGTCTCTACGAAGAGGTTATATCTCGAAGAAAGCAAACCAATAGCTTTACCAGAGCCACCAAAGATTCAAACCCGTAATCTACAATCTGCTCCTCCAAGTTTCAGAACTAGAGCGAACCATAGTAACATTGAGATGAACAGCAGGACAAGAGTTATGTCTGCTCCTTCGAGCATTCACGGTGTCGCTGAGAGAGATCTACTTAACCACGAGGAGCAAGATGAACAACAACCTAGAGATCATCCACTTAGCTCTACGAAAGAAACTAGCCCGCAACCACTTCCATTACCGTCTCCAAGAACCGGCTCCTCGTTGAAGAACTGGGGGAGTTTCAAATCGTTTAACGGAAGCAGCGGGAGATTATCAGCTTCTGCAGTGTCTGGACCGTTGCCTTTACCTCCTAGTGGTTCAGTTAGGAGCTTCTCGTACGATGAAGTAGTGTCTGCTTGTAGCGCCTTTGCTACAGAGAGATGTGTCTCTGAAGGTCTTTCATCTGTTATGTATATGGCTTCCTTTGGTGACGAGGCTGCTTCAACTTCGAGCTTAAAGAAGGTCGAAGCAACTGTTGTGCGTCTTAACGTAATAACTCAGGTAAGATTATGATTCTCTGTTATGCTTAAGATATCTATGTGTGTTGTGTTCTTACTATCATTGTCATTGTGCAGAGTATCAGGGAGTTTACTAATGAAGTGAACACATTAGCGTCGCTACAACACCAGAATCTTTGTAAACTGTTAGGCTATCACGCACGTGATGGATCTGACACGAGAATGTTGGTGTACGAGAGGCTTGCTCTTGGAAGCTTGGACCGGTTGTTACATGGGAGATCAGATGGTCCTCCTCTTGATTGGAACACTAGAATGAAGATTGCTTTATGTGCAGCTCAAGGTCTAACCTTCTTACACGAAGAAGGCCCCTTTCAGGTACACAAAAAAAAACACAACTTCAACATTGTCAAAAACTAGGGTTTTGTAGTTACTTGTGACCAATGTTCAAAAAATAGCTAGACCATAACTAAGTGTATTGTATAGAACAAGTGATTAATCAAATTTTTGTATAGAACAAGTGATTCATCAGATTATTTGGGGCCTGCATTAACAAATTACTTATTTTATTAATATTTTACAATTATATAATATATTTTAGTTTTTTTTAGTTCAATTAAAAATTGTTTTGGTGAATTATCAAAATTAGATATACAAAACAAAAAAAATAGAAAAAATGTGTGGATTTTTACTAACATTATTACTTAATTTAACATATTTAAATTAATTTAGATTGATTATGAATCGTATAACTCGAATTATAAAAAAAAATTGTTTCGGTTAACACCGGTTTAAAACCATGTTTGTGACTGAGCCCTTTTGGTCTTCTTGTGAACAGGCGATGTACAATGAGTTTTCAACGGCTAACATCCAAGTAGATAAAGACTTCAGCGCCAAGCTATCTGGATACGGTTGCGTAGGCAACACTCCCGAGACAGAGACCTCTAACAGTACCGCACTAGCTAACCTCTCAGTGGAGACACTAGAGAGAGGTGTTTTGACACCGAAGAGCAACGTGTGGAGCTACGGAATAGTTCTGCTCGAGATGTTAACCGGTCGTAAAAACATGGACGGTTCATACCCTAAAGAGGAAAGAAACTTAGTGAAATGGAGCAAAGCTTTTCTAGCAGATGACTGTAGACTCTCTCTTATAATGGATCCTCAGCTCAAAGGTCGGTTCCCAGCGAAAGCGGCGAGGAGTGTTGCGGATATAGCGCAGAGATGTTTGCAGGTGGAGCCATCAGAGAGACCAACGATGAGAAATATTGTGGAGCAGCTTAGGGTTATACAGGACATGAAGTATTCGTGTCGGTTTCCGTTGAGAGAGCCAGCACCTGTTGCGGTGAGGAAACATATGGGAAGATCCAGCAGTCTCAACACGATTGTTTGGACCCCGGGGGTAGCGCCGCCGAGGTCTAGTTTTTCGCCGTCGCTGGAGGCGGGACAGGGGGTTGTGTTCCCGGCGGTGTTTCCGGCAAGAGTATGTTCGTCGATGGAGATGAGTAGGGAGGAGGTGCGGAGATTGTCTTTGGGCAGTGGTAGGAGAACTAGTCTTGAAGGGTTTTGATTTGTTCATATTATCTCTTCTTCTTCCTATTTGTTTGCTTTTGTATTGGCGGTGATTTGCTTTACGGATTCCAATATAAAAAGATGTTTTTTTTTTGTTAATTTGGAATCTTGACGTCAACATATTGGAATTTGCGGAAAAATTCACTTAACTCACATAAAATAAAGATTAAAGGATTGTGTTGTATACAGCTTTTGTTATACAAAGAAACATGGCTTAACAAACAAACATCCGCAATGGTGTTAATCAGTAGGGTTTTTATAAATAATATTTTTGATATTTTAATTATTATTATTATTATTTAAATCTTTTGTTTAAAAAAAATTAACGAATATTATATCACCACGTGTAAGGATTCAATAAAAAAATTCTTACGTAAGATTTTTCGGATAAAATCTTTAACTATTAACGGAATCCACGAATTATTTAATTATTTTTTTCTAAGAATTTCTCTTTAACGAGCTTTCGTTGAGGATGGTCTAATATGGGTGAGAAGACAAGGTAATACACTTGTGGTTGGTTCTGAGTAAATAGTTCACATATGAAGCAAGTGATTATATCTTTGTTTTTGTGTGGATATCTTTGCAAAGGTTGTGAACTACCAAACACAGTTAAGCGCCTTCACGGTGACACTAAAAGTAATGGTACACAAATCTTTTTAGAAAAAACAAGGCCTGATGCATGGTGCTGATTTGGTGGATGTATATAGGTGCTAATGAGTTGTAAACCATTCTTTGGTAAGGTAGGTGAAGAAAAAGATTGGTGGAGACTAGAATCTATTACATGAACCGGACGTAGACCGGGTATGCACCTAATTAATTGGATCCAAAATCCAAATCCACAGATATACATGTTTTTTTAGAATAAAGAATCAGCAGAATAATGCTTTAGAGAATATTCTTTCCTCAACCATCCTCTCTGGTAATCCTCTCCCTGATTGTGTTTCCCTCGTAGAATTTAGATCTTCGCTGTTTTTACTCTTTAGATCAATACAAAATTATTATTTCTATAAACCATTATTAAATTGAGTCCATAGTAATCCTGTAGATCTCGATTTGCTTGCATTAGATCTGTTCTCGTCGAAATCGAAGTTCATTTTTTCTAGGGTTTCGTTTTAGCTCTCGTCGGTCCTGGTGAAATTTAGGGTTTTTTAGAGCTGTATAGGTTCTGTATACATTCTGAATCCCGAAATTGTATGGCTTTAGGGTTCTGTTTTGATCTCTTCTCTCAAGTTTGTTAGCTTTGATTTAATTGCTTATACCTTGTTGTCTTAATAAAACCTGGTTCTGTTTTTAACCAGTTCATGTCGTAGCCTCTGACTTTTTGTCTGAACTTTTGATGTAATTTTGCAGAGTATATAAAACCTTCATGGCATTTGCGCACTTCTGCAGCATCGAATGTTTCCTTAACAACGGGAAACAACTAGAGCTTCTTCAACTCGTTATTGGATTGCCTATTGCCACTATTCTCCAAATCCGCTGTCGTTTTAGTCAGTTTTCTCCGCATTAGCCTCCTTTGGTACATCATCTCTCACTGGTGAAACTGGTGAAAGCTTTCTTAGTGATTCTGTTATCTGTTGTAAACTATGGTCTCCTCTCACATTACTGTCCCTAAGAAAACTCACAAACAGCAATATTTGTCCCTCAGCCCTACGGTTTCTGTCTTAAAAGACGATGTTGAACTTGATTTCTCTGATGTGTTTGGTCCTCTCCCTGAAGAGGCCGGAGAGGTTGCCTTCGACGAGCCTGCTGTTATCCACACTCGTTCCCACTCTTTGGTTGGCCCGTCTTCTCTCGGCAGCCATTCTTTCAAGCTGAGCAAGCTCACCTTACGTGAGACCGGGGACTCTGTTGACTTGGTTGAGTGTATTGAAGGTGAATCGTTTGTCTCTGGTAGTGACGACACTGACAGTGATAGATCTCCAGAGGCTAAGGTCTCTGGTGTGGTTGGACTTGATGATTTCGAGGTTATGAAGGTTGTAGGGAAAGGTGCGTTTGGGAAAGTATACCAGGTGAGGAAGAAGGAGACTTCTGAGATATTCGCAATGAAGGTCATGAGGAAAGATAAGATTATGGAGAAGAATCATGCTGAGTACATGAAAGCTGAACGCGATATCTTAACCAAGATTGATCATCCCTTTATTGTTCAACTTAAATACTCTTTTCAGGTACTAATCATCACTCTGCAACCTACTAGTTTTACTTCATCAATGATTAACATAGAGCTTATACATAACCTTGTTTTTATGCAGACCAAGTATAGGCTATACCTTGTGTTAGACTTTATAAACGGAGGTCATCTGTTCTTCCAGCTCTATCATCAAGGACTCTTCAGGTTTGGATTCATTCCTATTTTCAGTTAGTTTTGGAGTTTCACCAGAATTCGACAAGGCTGGACTATTATATGTTTTGTGTTTTTTCACAGAGAGGAATTGGCTCGTGTCTACACTGCAGAGATTATCTCAGCAGTTTCCCATCTACACGAGAAAGGCATAATGCATAGGGATCTCAAACCTGAAAACATTCTCATGGACGTAGATGGCCATGTGATGCTGACTGATTTCGGTTTGGCAAAGGAGTTTGAAGAGAACACAAGATCAAACTCCATGTGCGGGACTGTTGAGTATATGGCACCTGAAATCGTTAGAGGCAAAGGACATGATAAAGCTGCTGATTGGTGGAGCGTTGGGATTCTTCTCTATGAGATGCTCACTGGAAAGGTAGAAAGACTCACTCATGACTTTTATTATGTTTAGGTCATTTGAATGTTTTGTGTGATGCCATTATGTTTTTGCAGCCACCGTTCATGGGGAGCCGAGGAAAGATAGAGCAGAAAATTGTAAAGGACAAGATCAAGCTTCCACAGTTTCTATCAAGTGAAGCTCATTCATTGCTTAAAGGGGTAAGTAAAACATGAAAAGTTCTTGGTACTAATCTGAATCTGACCTTTGTAATGGAATGTATATATAGCTACTACAAAAAGAGCCAGAGAGGAGACTTGGAAGTGGACCGAGCGGAGCTGGGGAGATAAAAGAGCACAAATGGTTCAAGGGAATGAACTGGAAGAAGCTGGAGGCAAGAGAGGTGAAGCCAAGTTTCAAGCCGGAGATATCTGGAAGACAGTGCATAGCGAATTTTGACAAGTGCTGGACTGAGATGTCGGTGTTGGATTCTCCAGCAAGCAGTCCAAGCTCGGATCCTAAGGTCAATCCTTTTACCAACTTCACATATGTTAGGCCTCCTCCATCATTCCTTCATCAATCCACTTCGAATCTCAGCTGAAATGAGCTGCTTGATCCATATTTAAGTAAAGTGTATTGTCTCTCGAAATACTTTTTCTAAACAAAAATGTTAAACTTCCTAGCATAATGTTTGATTTGGTGGCTTTCATAAATCATTGAATAATTGTTGAATGACTAATCAGGTGGTTTAGTGTTTTGTGCTTATTGTACACAATGGGTTGGTGATATGATTGTATATACATATTAAGGGATTGATGATCAGCATTAAGCACTATAATTTTGCTTGAAAAACATGTGATATTTTTTAACAAAAGGAACTTTAATTTTTTTTTCTTCAAAATACATCCCCTTCAAGGTGAGTTTATGGAAATAGACAAATAATTTGTATGTGAATGAATAATTCAATATTCAGAAAAACTCACAACTTGTTAAAGTTCTCCCAATAAAGGAAGAACACGTGTCAAAACCCTTGAACCACGATGCTTCGCAAGTTTGTTTCTGTAAAAACATAAAAGGAAATAACAAAGGAGCCATCTGAAACCTTCTCCCTTTTAGATTCTCGGCTCCTCCTTCCTCAGGGATCTTCTCTCTCTGGTAATAATCTTTTCTTTTTTGACTTTTCTCCCGTAGAGTTTAGCTTCCTTATTTAGTTTCTGGATATTCAAGTTCATGTGTTGTTTCTACGACACGCAATGTTTTAGGTTAAGGTAACATGTTTTTTTCTTCTCCAAAACTGATTTTTTTTTTTAAAGTTGCATGTGTTCTCCAGTACCTGTTTCCCTAACCTGCGATTATATCTGAATCATACAGATTTTGTTTTTGTTGTTGTTTGAACTTATTTTTCTTCGAGAATTTCCTTTGATTATAGCTATTTGAAAATAAATAAATTAATATTTAGAGTGAGAGGATCCTGTAAAAAATATTCCGTCGGTGCCAAGTTTCCTTAATCTTAATATTTTTGATAAATTAAAAAGGAATATTTCCATTTGTTATTCTCTTGATACGTTTTGAAGATCCTATTTGTACTTGAAGATTTTGATACGATCATTATATTTTTATCAACCGCAGAGCTTACACCACTGACACGTGTGCAGCACACATTAT